>JBBPCX010102604.1:0-22660 GCA_037974365.1 Hydrocynus forskahlii
GGGGCATATTTAGGGTTTACACTATAGAAAGAGGTATTTTAGGCATTTTTTTAACCAAAACACAACGCGGTTTTTCACTGTCTGCGGGTGCTCTTGGATTACTGTATATATGTGACTGTCAGTGTAGAACGGAGCAGGAAGTCTTAAATGTTGCGCTTGTATTATTCTGGATTCTCTACCTTAAGTTATATTTATTAAACATCAACATCAAAATTACACATTACCACAAGACACATTACTTGCAGGTTTTCTCTGTGAAAACCTTAATGAAACAAACCACCGTAGCATTCTGAACCGATATATAAATTGTCAGTTGTTACCCCCCTACCATACCCTCAGTCCATTATGAGTTTAATGATTCCCAGACCCCTCCTCATGGATGCCCAGTTTTACAAGGTAGTTCTCATCAAATACTTGGTTCAACTAAGTTGATACTTTATTGGATTAAAGCAGGAGCTGCTGATGGAGTTTCACAAATCCATGCAAAGTCTAGAATCACTGTGGTGAAATCTGGAACTGAACCTGTTTTCTTCTAACCAGCTCACAAAACTTGTGCTTTTCACAAACAAAACAAGTCACGATATTATTTAATGCTTTCTTGTTTGTTCACTTTTGTTCTAAAGTTAACTTGTGTATTAGCTGGCAGAAAGTCCCTCACTGCTCAGATAAATAGCTTTAAACAATATGTACAACTTTTGCATAGAAAGGTATGTATAAAACCTCCAGAACAATAACTTTAATCAGAACAGAGAACTGGACAGGAAAGTTTAGACATAATTGGTAGGTTGGCTGTCTAAAATGAGTGTAAAGAACTGAGAAGTAGAATTTAACTTCAGATTTCTTTTCAGAACTTCAATTATGCCAATTCTATCACCAATCATTTCTTACAAAACGATTGTTATTATTTCATTTTGAGCTGCATGATTTATCAAGTGTTCTCTGAACCTTAAAGGAATAGTCAGACATTTTTGATCTACCAGGTTTGTTTCGTTAGTTTTGCACTGGATCTACGAGGCTGATGAAGTTAATAGGCTGCTATAAAATATGAACTTAAACCACCTTGAGGTTGATGCAAACAAAACTGAAACAAGCATCATCTTTGCAGGGATGGGATGCTCAGTCCTGATGTTTTGACATTGTGTCAAGCATCCAAAGTGCAGGTGTTTCAAAACAGAGATTCAAAGTGTGGTTCCAAATGGCCACGGATAAGTGAAACTATTTCACCTGTTTTGAGAGGTGGGAAACCTGTCATGTCTACACTGGACTGACAAGTTTCTAGAACTAACGTGTTCACACATCTGACGCAATCAGCAAGCTTCCAGAATGTTTAAAATACCACGGAAATAACACACACCGCAGAAATATTACTATTTGCTTGTTTAATCAAGCAAATAGCAGTAGTTGTCACTGTGGAGTTTTGATTTCCTAGATTTGCTAGTTAGGGATGTTTTGCCTACCACTCACATTTCCTAGAATGGAAAGACTCATTTTATAGGGGCGTGACTTTTAGCCTCTGTAAACTGAAAACAGATTATTTCTTATTTCACTACACTCCATAGTGAGTCTGGGTAATAAAATAAAATAAAAACACCACCACAGTGCTGAACAGTGAGATGTACACGTAGCTCAATAGCGCTTTGATGCAGTCTTCGGGAAAGGATGCATTCAATGCGCTTTAAATGTTCTATTGAACATGTACGTTGAAATTTGTTTTTAGTAACTGGCATTTGACCCCTCACTCAAAACAATCAAAATGAATGGCAAGAATACAGTATACCCTGGAGAGTACATACTTTAGTTATTTTGGGAATAAACACTCCTTTTTAACATCTACAGTATATTGCATGCGTTCAGCCAATGTGAAACAAGCCTAAAACACTAAATATGCTAAATGTTACAAAACTGTTAAATTAAGCTCTACGTAATTTAGACATTACTCTCAAGTTAGAGGAAAAAAAAACATATCACAAAAAATAGTACTCTTCTTTTGTAATACAAACATGGCCACGGAGGCTAGGAAAAGGGAAAGATGCTGAAAAGCGGCAGCAAGTAACATTTTTATGAAAAAAAACCCCTTGATTCTATTACTCATCATTTACTTTTTACACAAGACTAACAAATAACATTAATGTCCTAATAAAAAAGCAAAACAACACTAAGACATTTACTTACCAAGACATCTTTGCAGATGTCTCTGAGTTCACTTACCACTTTCTCTTGTATTCTTTGATTATCAAATGCTTCTTATTGTCTCCTTCAGCCTCCTGCTCAGCGTTGGACAAAACGCTCCATGCTGATATTCGGGCACCACTTTGCTTACAAGCATTTGAAAACCATTTGACAGCAGGCAAATTAACTGAGTAGACAAAGAGTAGACAAAATTCCTCCTTCGTCTTCAAAGAAGCTGAAGGGTCCAGAAAGAAGTTATTTTAGTAACTGTCCTTAATCTGAATGCAGGGCTCAGAACAGGTTGTGTGGAAGGGTGAGTTTCTAGATTATCACTGTCCAGATCACAGCTACCCCAGAAGTGCATGCAGAAAGTCAGAAAGCCAGCTGCTTGCTACCTGTTCTTAAAATACGCCTTAAACATTTTGCTCTTCAAATTTGAACTTCAAGTATGCCCCTGCTTTTCGGGGACTTTCCTTTAAGCCAACACAAGAAATTTGGTAACTGGAGTCAGGTAAGGTTTTTACAGACTGAAAATCTGTGAAGGCAACTAGTCTATAGACACTATTTTGTGATAAACATATATAAAACTACATAAAACTGCACTGTGGAGATAAAATATGGGAAGTGGTTACTGGATGTGAATATTTTATCTTTTTGGTTTGGGTATTCAATAAACTACTTTTCAAGTGCGGGGCAGCGTGGTTAATGAGGGACTTCACTAAAACCAGCAGAAACACAGCAGAAACTCAGCAGGAACCCAGCAGAAACATAATAAGAACCCCAGCAAGAACTCAGCAGAAACCCCGCCCAACCCTTTCACCTCTCTCCTTCCTTCACACAAGTGAAATTCTCACCCTTCAGTTGCTTTTGTTTGTTTTCATTTATGATAAGTTCCTCTATCGTTATGAATTACCTGGCCTCAATAATAAACTTTCTTTGAGAATTAGGAGATATTGTAGTAGAAAGCTCCTTGGTCTTTACTGCTGAGAGCTGAGTTAAAACAAACTCTCTGTTAATGTCTGACCAAAACTACAGCGGTCCAGCATTTAACACAACTACTCAATACAGTTACATAACAGTTAACAGTTTTACACTTGTTCAGAAGTTGTGAGCAGAAGATAATAAATAGTTATTGCTTGCTGAGAAGGCCATCTATTCAGTGTTGAAAAATCAACCATTTGTGGATGGATTCAACAAGGATTCAACATTGTTCCAATGCTTGTTTGGCAAAGGTGCTTTCAGTGTTGGATATTTTCAATAATATCAATGTTGATTCACCATCTTCTTTTCAATGTTGAAAAAGTCACCATATATCAATGTTGAATTAAGGTTTTGTTACCATCGAATGTTCAGAATTGAAAATCTGACCCAAAATTGTTTTAGTTTCAATGTTGATAATTCAACACTAACCATATATCAGTGCATTAAACCATAATTCAGTGTTGAATCAATAACATGGTATTATCTCGGATTGATACCAACGTTGGTACTGATATTGATTGATACCAGTGTAATGAGATTGATATTTTAGTGCCGGTGCTTTCAAGTGCCTCTCCAGTCACAGCACGGAGCGGCACACGGAGCGGCACGCTTCCCCCTTGTGTTTTGATGTAGGCCTACTGTCACATTACTCAAGTACACACGCAAGCAGAGACGGAGCAGAGAGGAAGAGGAGCGCGATTGTTTTCAGGCGAAAATGAAACAACAGCGAGCTGTCTAAAGCCTAAAAGGCTGTACGATACAGTGGAAACACTACAGATTTATGTAAGAATATGAAAAGTCATAAGAAAGAAAACAATGAGCTCTAAAAACGGAGAGAGCAGGAGAAAAATCCCCCACCCCCCAGCCCCCACAGATCCAATATTTCTTTGAACTCAAGGGTTTGTGGGTTGTTTAGTTATTTGCACTTTATTTATTATATTTTCACTAATATTTTTTTTTCCAAAGCCTGAAAAAAAGTACGCGGAAGAGGAGAAATTTATAAATCTCAGCGTTAGCTAAGCCTCCAAATAATGTATTATCTAAACGTAGGCACCAGCTATTTTTGTTAGCTACTATTGTTGTTAGCTGTTTAGTATATTGCATGCGTTCAGCCAATGTGAAACAAGCCTAAAACACTAAATATGCTAAATGTTACAAAACTGTTAAATTAAGCTCTACGTAATTTAGACATTACTCTCAAGTTAGAGGAAAAAAAAACATATCACAAAAAATAGTACTCTTCTTTTGTAATACAAACATGGCCACGGAGGCTAGGAAAAGGGAAAGATGCTGAAAAGTGGCAGCAAGTAAGAATGCGCGGCCAAATAACATTTCTATGAAAAAAATAACCCTTGATTCTATTACTCATCATTTACTTTTTACACAAGACTAACAAATAACATTAATGTCCTAATAAAAAAGCAAAACAACACTAAGACATTTACTTACCAAGACATTTACTTACCAAGACACTTTTCTCAAACTTTGAAGGTTTTCTAAAAATATTCAACTCAAGAAACAATGGGACGTGGCCTAAGACGGGAAGGTCTCACCGCCAATGAATCCTCCAGCGCTTAAGACGGGAGGATTTTGACAGGACAGCTCCGACTGTGAGAATCAGAGATGGAGCTCTTCCCACTGTGTTCAGGTTTCCAACTTCTCTCCAAAGGATAGGTGTGTAGTTAGGCTATATAGATTAGAGATTCAGTGAAAAGTCTTTTTTTTTTTTTTTTTTTTAAAGAATCAGTAATGGATTTCATAGCATTGTGCTGTGATATACTTAAATCTGTTCGTGTTTTTTAAGCATTGTATTTTCTTTCACATTAACCAGTGACAACCTGTCCCACTCTGACTTCAGTGAGGATACAGGAGAGCTGGTCAGTAGACTGTTCTCTGCCTGACTCCTGTGTTGTGAGTACTATGGTCAAACCTCTTGTAGCCCAGCCCCTCACCTCCATCATGCTTTTCAGAAGCAGACACATGCAGATATGTTGAAACATGCTGTTGTTGAATCAGATGACTCCTCCTCGTGTCTGCTAGGCTACTCCTATGCGCTACCTTCATCCCTTGAAAATCTAAGGGCTAGTCTCAGTGAAACTTTATCTAGGGTGGAGAGCATAGAAAAAGAGAAGAGAAATGGAGAAGAATCTCATTAATGAAGAGCTGAAAGAGAGGCTGGATTTATACTCGGGCAAAATCGATATAAAAATACAAATTTTGATATAATGGTAGAGTATGTACTTCCTTAAGACACCGTAATTACTATTTCATAGGGAGCTTACTAATTTGTTTGTGCTAATTGAATTTTAGCTCTTCCATTGCACCTCCTTTCAAAACAGAACCGTGAATATACAAAAGTCCAGAGTTTACCCTCAGTCTCCACCTACACAGTCCCGAAGCCTACAATTATATGAAAGAGTCTTTCCATCTTAATCTCCCACATCCACATAAATTGCAATGGTATTCACCTATTTTAGGTCTTTTTTCTAAGCTTCTTTTTATTTTTATCCCTTTATTATTATATGAACTGTGGTGTAGTTAATCAATACCATAAATATAATGATGCATAAAAAATAGAAGCCTTTTAAGTAGATCCTCCTCGTGATCAAATCTAATAGTTATCTGCCACAGTGATTAATTGGTCAAAAATATTCTGAGTTGGATTATTTGGGCATTTGGATTAAATCACTGTTTTGTTTTTTTCTTTATACCAAGGTGGATGAGTTCTGTAGACGCCAAGTACTGGACTCAACATGATGATGTTGGATATATAGAGACGAAGACAACAAGAAAATGGACATTGAGGAAACACATTTTAGAATTAACAACCATCATTTTATGCTCTTGTCTTTAGTTGTGTTTGTCTTTCACATTACCAGACTGAACACTCTTAAATTACAGAGTGGTAACATCGAAAAAGCTGTGTAAGGCAGTTCTGTTCCAAGGATTTTAGATCCTATCCTGTATATATTTAACACCTAGCCACTATTGTGGTAACACAATAACCACATAGTGTTTGTGAGAGAGAGGAATAAGTGAAATGTTTTCAGACATAATTTATTAAGCCCATGTGTATACAATAAAATGTTTATTTTTTTGTCACAGAGCGTATCATTTCACTGTTAAAAGAAAGACCAGACTGCCAGTCCAAGTCTTACTGTTTTGACTTTCAGACATTGGACCAGTTTTTGTCTCATTGATTGCCTTTATTAGTGCATATATGGATATTGTATTTAATTGTATTTAAAACGATTCAACAAAATCTGTTGCATGTAAACGATACTGTTTTAAACATTATTGTTTTTTCATCAGAAAACCCAGTTTCCACGTCTACCTGTACGTTTAATTGGTGATTTTGCCACTCGCAAAATGGCAGAGGTGCCAGCGTCAATTGGGCAACACCGTGAATGCAGCGTCTACCTCTATATGTCTATGCCCCGGGACACTGATTATGTGGACATGGGGTTTCCTCCGATCAGAGTGGTGACCCCCTCCTCGTCCAGCATCATCAGCATTAGGAGGAATGGACGGTCAATTCGATTTTTGTTTTTGCAAAAGGGCACGCAACTAAAACCCATTTATTCTAATGAACAAATGGAAGATGGGTTTGGTTGTTGTAAAGTGGCCTCTTTTAGTCACGCTGAACACACCACAGCACACAAAAGACAAATCAAAAGGCACAAGGGCCTAAACAAACCAGAGATGCGTGTAAAACAATAACAGAAGATGGGAGAATGACGATGGACCAACCCCAGTACATGAAACAAAGGCCTTTAAAAACCAAACAGAACTAAAACAAGAACAAATGAAAACACACAATCACTTGAACTAAAACACCGGCCGGCTGTGAACACGCACTTACCTTCGGCACGGCCAGGGCGGCCCATGCGGGTCCCACTCTTCCACTTTCCAAACTCCCTGCAGGTGAGGCCCCTCCATGTCTCCTGTGTCCATGCCCCCTCGTGGAGCCCCTCGGGGCCCACTTGCAGATCTCTTCCAGAGTGCCAGGGGGTCCCAATCCACTCCAGGGAGGTGGTGGCCACTTGGGCTGCAGCTTCTAGAACTGGGGCTGCAGCTTCTTTGATAATAACAACCCAAAACACACAGATACTTGGAGACACTGACATCCGTACTTTCATCAGACATGAGGCTGTATTTGCCAACAATATCAGCCACCAGCCTTTGAATAAAGTAGGGAGCCAAAACACCATTTATCATCTTGGTGCATTTGGTGGGGTGCATCTGAAAATTCTGGGCTATATTGGAATCGGGAAATGCAGCCTTGCATGCTAAGCCAATATGGTCACACAACAAAATAGAGCAGGGATCTCCGCTAGCCAAAGCAATGGCTGTCTCTGCCTACTTCAGCGTGCCTGTGTTTTTTTTAAAAAGAGAGTTTGGATTGGTTAGCCTGATTGTATGGCTTTGCCTTTTCAACATGCTTCTGGGAGCTGCATGCTTTTTAATCTCTGACAGCTTTCCATAAAAATCTGTTTTACAGTACAGACAGTAAACCCTGATGTCACTGCCAACATAAGGTTTCAGCCATCTATTGAATTCCGGTAGTAACTACCATCCTTTTTGGGAATTTTTGGAAGCAGGATATAGGTTGTCTTTGTTTTAATGTATTTATTTTACAGGTTTGTGTAATAAAAGACCAAATAAAGTTTGATTTCAGTGTCTGTGTGTGTTTTTACTTGTTCAAGAGAAAGGAAAGAAGAGGTTTGGAAGGTGAAAGAGACGATATTCTTGTTTGTGTGTGGCTTCTAAAAGAAAGATCTGTGTTATATACCTGAGAGGGATTTCTATTTTACTTTGCTTAAAAATATAACAAATTCTTTTGCTTGTATTACAACTTGTTTTGTGAGTGGGTGAGATCAACCAAGAAAGGTTTATGATTTGTCAGTCGATGTGATACTGCATACACATGCACAGACCATTCCCTTTCAGGCTAATCTGCAGGGAATGTTGACGACAGTGTTGTACAGGAAGTAGCTAAGATTTGTCGTTAGGCACTTTTTGGAAAAGAAGTCATTAAGGGGGTCTGGAAAGTCATTGGAAATGGCGACAAAGTCGCTAAGTTGGCAACCCTGCTGTGAACACTCACCCAGCCAGCGCAGACACGTCAACATAATAGTCCTTTAAAACAGTTCTTAAAAACAGAACAGGTCAGCGGCCGCTGACCATGGATATGACAAACTGTGACTACTTTTTGTGCATAACGCTACATAAATGTTGTGGTTTTAGTTTAAGTGATTGTGTGTTTTGATTTGTTCTTGTTTTCGTTCTGTTTGGTATTTAAGAGCCTTTGTTTCAAGTACCAGGGCCAGTCCTCCGCCTTATGTAAATAAAGTAAAAACAGTAAAAATGGAATCCCGCATCTGCGCCTCCTTCCCTTGGCTCCTGCTGACAGATGGATTGACCAGCAAGGAGTCGCAGCGGGTTTCTGCTCGGACACATGGGTGAGGATCCAACAGAGTGAGGTGAGCTGGACCCAGCCGCCCAAGAAGTCCTCAAATTCCTCCGGGGTTCATCAACCCACAGCTGTGTCCGATTCGCCGTGAACGGCGACCCCCGTGTCGGTCCAGCGAACCTCCGCCACAGCCACAAGCTCATGTGCCTCGTGGAAGATGGCTGCCCCCACGCTGAAGGCTCCAACGAACCCGGAGCCAGTGCAAAGGGCTCCTCCCAAACCAGCACCAACACCAGCCCCGAGGACGAGGACCCTCCTCACGCTGGACCCGGGTCCTCGTTCCTGCTCCTAATCCAGAAGCTGCCGTCCTGGTTTCGTTTCGTGCAGCTGCAGGTCCTTTAATATATTTTTGTGATTTGGGAATTCTGTGTAAATTGGATTTTTCTGTCAAAACATTTATTAAAAATTTGCAGTAACCCTGGTTTGAGGAATAGTTATTGCCATAACAAAGTTAATGACCTGTAGTCAGTAGTTTGGTGCAGCGAATTTCGCCGTGCTCCAGTGGGATCAATAGACTGCATCAACATGCTGTCACACCTCATCTTGACCAGCTTTCACACTTTGACTCAGTTTGTAACCACTGTGGGGCATCCTAATTGGTGATCTAATTATTGGTCTGAATCACTGTGTCCTGCAGAAGGCAAAGAAAGGTCACAAAGGTCAAAGAGAGCACAGTGACAATAGTTTTATTTTGGAGTAGAGCACTGCATCCCAAAACATCGTAATTTCCACAGAGGGGGTGAATGTGTAAAGGTGTGTCAGGCTACAATTTTCAGTGTGACAAAATTTAGTGGATAGGTTGACTGATCAAGTACAACCAAAGATGAAATGTTACTGCTCAGGAAGTAGTGACAGACATGCTGCTTGGCAACTACAACCATCTTGCACTAACGTATAGGAACTACATTGCTTTATAAAAGACTTGTTAATTGCTTCCAACAAACATTTATTTATGGAAGTATGGATTGAATTTTATCATGTTTTATGCAGTGATTGATTTATAAAAGCCACCCATGGTCAGGCATTTCAGTAGTTTTACTCTACTCCACTTATGCCACTGTTGTGTCATAGTGATGATATAAAAATACTATATTTGTTATAACCCCATTAAAGCTCTTTATTGTGTCATTCACTGTAGATGCTTTTGCAAATGCTCACTTTTCATTTAAGTATCCATTACATTTATGAGCTGTATAAAACGGCTGGAGGCTCAACAGACCATTAGGTACTTTTGAGGATTGTGACATCACAATCATCATGAATTCAAAACAGGGCTGAGGACCATATATTTAGGGTGTGGTCTATCAATTGTATTTAAAAAAGCAAAGAAATTTAGCCTCCTGTGATATGGGCCCTTTATGTGAAAGTCTTATGAATAGGAATGTTGCCAGCTTGAGGTGCATCCAGATGATTATAGATATTAAAAGTATTTGTGTATAATGGATGGATTTGATTGTAAAATCCTATTTGTTTAGCCAAAGCTGTGGCAATATATTCAATATATTCAGCACAAATACGACCACAAACCTCAACCGATTTTTTAATTAATGCATCAAGCTATTAAAACAATTGTAATTTTCATGAAATAATGTATATGTCTAAGAACTGTTGCTTGGCAACAATTATTATGGATAGGTTCAGTCATAAAAATCTATTGGTTCCGCGAAAACCGTGGTAAAATACTCTATAAAAGCACAAATACGACAAATACACTTGTCTATGCATATGCTCTCCTCCTCACACATCCACTCCATGCTGAAACAGCCTGTATTGATTTCACCCTGACTTTTCATTCATGAATCATTCAGCACTGTTCCTTCGTCTTTCCATCACAGTATGAATGGATTCAGACACAGTTTACAGATTGGTTTTGTTGTGATTCTCTTTAAAGACCCCCATCATAGCTTTGAATGTTTGCTTCTTTTTTGATCATTATGTCTCATTGATGCATGTTATCAAAATCTGATGGTCACATTCCAGCCAAATATCCATTAATTTGTGATATCACAACTATGGTGAATTAAAAAACAGACTGTTTTGGAATAGGTTTTCTCGTCCAACATCAGTGCCTAACCTCTTAAATGCTCTACAGAATGAATGGGCACAAATTCCCTCAGAAACACTCCACAATCTTATGGAAAGCTTTCCAAGAGGAGTGGAAGCTGTTATAGTTGCAAAGGGGGACCAAGTCCATATTAAAGTCTATGTATTTGAATTCTATAAAAAGAACTCCTGGCATTCATGTAGATGCTACTTTGAAACATACCACCTACCTAAAATTGTTGCAGACCAAGCAATGGAATTCCCGAATGGTAGTGGCCCATTTCAGCAGGATTTTGCACCCTGATACACTACAAAAATGTTCAGGAATGATTTGAGGAACATCACAAAGAGTTCAAGGTGTTGACTTGATATCCAAATTGGCCACCAAATCCCAGGTCAGTCAAGCATCTGTGGGGTGCACTGGATTTACTATTCACATCCACAGAGGCCCCTCCTCACAACTTACAGGACTTCAATGATGTGCTGTCTTAGTGCCAGAAGCCACAGCATACCTTTAGGGATCCTGTGGGTTCCAAGCTTCAGAGCTGTTCTGGTGGCATAAAGGGAATCAAATAATATTAGGCAGGTGGTATTATCTTTCCACAAGATTTTGGAGTTTATGTGGGAATTGGTGCCCATTCATTCTGTAGAGTATTTATGAGGTCAGACACTGATGTTGGATGAGAAGTCCTGGCTCACAATTTCCGTTCCAGTTCATCCCAACAGTGTTGGATGGGGTTGAGGTCAGGGCTCTGTTTGGGCCAGTTAAGTTCTTCCACACCGAAACTCATCCAACCATGTCTTTATGGAGCTTGCTTTGTCCACTGGGACACAGTCATGCTGGAACAGAAAAAGGATCTTCCCCAAACTGTGTCCACAAAGCTGGAAGCATGGCGTTGCCCAAAATGTCTTGCTGTGCCCTTCATTGGAATAAGAGAGAGAGAGAGAGAGAGAGAGAGAGAGAGGGAGAGAGAGAGAAAGAAAGGACAGAGAGAGAAAGAGAGACAGAAAGACAGAGGGAGAGGGAGGGAGAGGCAGAAAGAGAGAGGCACCCAGACAGAGACAGAGAGATTGCATTTAAACTTTCCTCAATACAGGACAGTAGGGATCAGCTTCAATGTCTATATCATCTAGTTATAGTAAATTAAACTATATATTGCTGAATTATTGTGCATGACTATAGTTATCTGTGAAAGGTGGCATTAAGTGCAGCAATGTGAAAATTGTAGGCTAAGATAAGGCAATGGTGACTGCAGCTACTGGCACAAAAGCTGTCGTGCTATAGAAACACTGAACTGGCAACAGAATGACAAAGACCAGTGACATCAGAAACATAACGGTTTAACTCCTAATTCATTACAACATGAACACACATGCAGACATAGAAAAGGAAAGATAGAGACCTGCGTAACAGTCTTACATAAACATTCATAGGGAATATTTCAGCACATTGTCATAAATCATTTCAGTCCAAACCTTCTCAAGTGTACCTGTGAGGGCTGAAAAAAACATGATCATTCTGTACATCTCAGGTATCAGCAGTATAGCATCAACAGACCACGTCATTCAACTCTAATCCACTGACAACAGCAGCCGAAGTGAGTTGTAAAATAAAACTCCAGCCTGATTTAACACTTTACATGCAGTTTCTGCCTGGGTTTAGTAAATGCATAATTCCTGAGCTTGCCTGAATTATTATATTCTAACAATGTAAGTTGTGGATGTTTTTGAGTCATTTTCAGAACAAGTAATGAGTTTTGAGAGGTGTATAAATGCTGCCCTCTAATGGTTAGCTAACAGCACCACAGTTTATTCAAATTCAACTACAATATATGGACAAAAGTATTGAGCTACAACAGCTAACACTCTTCTTGGAAGTCTTTCCACAAGATTTTGGAGTTTCTGTGGGAATTGGTACCCATTCATTCTGTAGAGCATTTATGAGGTCAGACACTGATGTTGGATGAGAAAGCCTGGCTCACAATCTCCGTTCCAGTTCATGGCAACGGTGTTGGATGGGGTTGAGGTCAGGGCTCTGTGAGGGCCAGTCAAGTTCTTCCAAACCGAGACTCATCCAACCATGTCTTTATGGAGCTTGCTTTGATCACTGGGACACAGTCATGCTGGAATAGAATAGGTTCTTTCCCAAACTGTGTCCACAAAGTTGGAAGCATGGCGTTGCCCAAAATGTCTTGCTGTGCCCTTCATTGGAATAAGGGGTCCAGCCCAAAGCCTGTGTCCCAATAATTTTGTCCATGTAGTGTATTATCATAAACTCCATTCCATTACACTGAGCCCTGAACATCATTTAAGGGAACTAAATGGAGGTGACCTTCTTTCTCTTAACCCAAACAAGAAGCCACACACTTTCCATATACACTGCTGATACACTGTTGTTCACTACTCCCTACACAGCTGTAAGCTCATAGACAATTTTTACTGTCTATGATTTTGAATCTCTTTAAATGTCTAAACTCTCTGGAAAATCGTCAGTTTGGAACGCAGTTTGAGCTGGAAAGTCATGTTGGATATAATTTTAAGCGTCATACTGTATGACTTTATCAACTATCAGCACCACCTGCTGTTTGTCAAAGGTGACAATCCATCCTTTTTCAAACCTCAAATTTACAAACAAGGGCGGAAGGTGAGTGTGTGTGATGGGTGTGTGTGAGGTTGTTAATATTATCTATGTTTTTCTTATACTAGAACCTGAGAGATTATTTTGTTTTTTCTTATGCAAAGTACCTTATTTTGTGGTTTAAAAGTCTCAGAAATCATCATAATATACTTTTGTTCAAAGATCTCTTTTTATGCTGAGCATGTATTGCAATTGACATTATAGATATCATACAGACTAGATATAGATATTATGTAGAAAATAACCTCACTGAGACCAAAAGAGGTGTAATCAGGGAACACAATCTCTGCCTGACAGTTGAGGAAAGTCTTCTGCAGTGCTTTGATTTAGATCTTGGGATGGGCGATGCCCTGGGAGAAGCTAAGGGGTTAGTGCATGACAAGTTAGACTGGTTCACTTCCAGTGACAATATGTTTATTGCTTAAGTGGTGAGAAGACACTTGCTCTTACTGAGAAACCCAGACCAGGTCTGCTGTGCTTTATCCGGATATATCATCGACTGAGGAAAGCAATGAGTTGACTGTTGCGGAATTTAAACTTAAAATTAGATTTGAATTCTGCCTTTTCTTCTTTATTCAGATCCACGGCAGCCTGCCCCTGGTTAGTATGTGACATACTGATACTAGACGTCAGTAAAGCGACAGCAAACAAATAATCGTGGTTGGTGTGAGCTGTTATCTGCATTTCCATAATTAGTGTAGTGATTTGTTTCAAATATCAGTTGTAAATGTTCATAATAGTACATAATAGTTGTCATAAATCCCTTACTGTAATTGCAGATGAACAAATATGGCCTGGAGACTTTTGTGTCAGCTGGAAATGCATGAAGTACAAATATGACATTTGTGCTTCATGCATTTCCAGCTATGCATTTCCAGCTTCATGCATTGTGTGTTATGTGTCAATGCACAAGCCGAACTGCTAACAAACGTCTGAGCAGCTCCCGTCAGCCGGGTCTGTGTAGATCTAGTGTCTTTTTAAAGCAGGTGTAAATTTTGTGTTTGGGTCCAAAGATTGTTGAGAGACTGATTGTTGAGTGTTGTTGAGAGACATACTTTAACTGCAGCAGTAGCAGTTTGATGGAGACATGAGAGAAACACAAATATACAATCATACAAATAATTGGAAATTAGAATAAATATTGTCAACAGTTCTTAAAAACTAAGGCAAAGCTGCTCGGTTCAATCCTTGCACCTATAAAAGATAAAGATCTTTTTTTCTGGAGCTGCATGTACAGAACTAGATTCACTGATGGCGTCATTATATACACAGCAAAGTGATGCCACTGTGTCGCCATATTGGTACTCCATTCCAATGCTGTAAAATGAATACTTGTCTATAGGTGAAATTCAAACATACTCCCAAAATGGAAATATAACAATGTATACTGATGTATACTGTTTCTGCAACAATATCCAATGTATAGGTTGTGGTTGGGATGGGAGACCTGTCTCCTCTTAAAACTTATTTAAGGTGCACGATTGGACCCTAAAACCATTATAATACAACTGAGGTTACATTTACCTTCAGCATACCAGTTTAGTCTTTTTCTGAGAGTGTAAGGTATTTCATCATGGAACAACATTCATACTGTAATGTAGTCGAAGTCAACTAGAATCCAAAACCAGTCCAAAAATAGATATGCACAATACGGAAAAGTGCATAAGTATTGGGACACCTGACCATTACACCAGGGACTTTACTGATATTGCACAAACACATAGACTTTAATATGGAGCTATAACAGCTATAACAGCTTCCACTCTTCTTGGAAGGCTTTCCACAAGATTTTGGAGTTTCTGTGGGAATTGGTGCCCATTCATGTTGGATGAGAAGGCCTGGCTCGCAATCTCTGTTCCAGTTCATCCCAAAGGTGTTGGATGGGGTTGAGGTCAGGGCTCTGTGCGGGCCAGTCAACTTCTTCCATACCGAACTGACCCATTTATGGAGCTTGCTTTGTGCACTGGGGTACAGTCATGCTGGAATAGAAAATGTTCTTCCCCAAACTGTGACCACAAAATTGGAAGCATGGCGTTGTCCGAAATGTCTTGGTGTGCTGAAGCATTAAGATTGCCCCTCATTGGAAGTAAGGGGGGAGAACAGGTTTGTCCCAATACTTTTGTCCATATAGTGTACATAAGGAACAGTGATAACAGAATTCCAGTGACCAATTGGATGTTCCATTCAGTCAAAACATTCACCACCACATATTACCCTTCTGAATCTAAACATGATTTTTTTTACTGTATTTTGTATTTTCCTCTGAGGCCCTTATAACAGTTGGATGGTCTTATTTACCACTTCCGTTCTTTTTTTTTAAATTAGAATCAAATGGGCAGTTTTGGTTACTGTTCTTTTGAGACTTATACAGGTAAACACACTCTGTTCTTGCCATCCTGTACATTTTGAAACTTTGACATGCTTTTTTCAAGGTAGGCATGCTTTTGCACGATACGAGCCCTTTAAGCAAAATTTAACTCTTCCTTTTCACTCATTACAGTAAACTAACTAATACCAAGTGCTGCGAAAGCGTAGGCCATCAAGTGTTGATGAGTAATCTAATCTTGCATTTGGTGCACGTCATTATGGTGGTGAATCATCATGTGTTCGATAATGCCTTCAGAGCAATTAACACGCCACCGCTGCGCTCTTTCCCTTAAGGGGATAGAGAGTTGGCACACGTTCAACTGAAACTTGTTTGTTTTTGCCCTGTCAGTCAAAAAAAATGAAAAAAGAAAAAGATAAAAAACTTCTTTCGAAGCATCTTTGTATAGCAATCTTGATATCCTCATTTAAAAAAAAAAGTCGCAGTGCAAACTGCAGCACTCATCTTAAATGCAGTCTTTGGGTGGGGAGGTGCTTAAATGAGGAGAAGTAGCTGGACAAGATAATGATAGCACAGTGTAAATATGTTGAACAGGAAATGTGTTCATGAGGTGTGGGTATAGGACTGACTTTTGCATGCATTTATTGGAAAGGTCTTCTAGGGACATGGTTGATTTAAAGGCCCCATGTGTTACAGTTTCTCTCTATTTTCAGTATATTTTCAATTATATATTTATCTGTGAGGTATAGGTGGTACTACTCATCGTTAATTTTAAGATTTATTATTGACAAGCTATAGTTTCAGGGACTATTAAAAGTGCTTGTGTGTTTTATTATAAAAAGATCTTTATTAAAAAGTCTTTTATTACATTTGTTGCATACTTGCCCTGACAGTTTCAGAGGTGAAATCATTTCTGTCTTTACTGTGTGTTCTTACAAAGGAGAAAAAGGGAATCTTTCTGATGAGAAAGCAAATTCAGGTGGCAAGAAATGACTCAGTCAATGTGTCAACCCAGAGAAAAAAAGTGCTGGCACCAGTAGGGCTACCGCTCTTCATGATGCAGAGATCTCTATAAGAGGGGTGGGAGTGTTGTTAGGTAAACATAAAACTGCTATTGCCTAATTCTTTGAATATAGGTTTTGCTAAGAAAACAAAGAAAACCCAGCAATTTGTATAACAAATGTCTTGAAACTACTATATTGCTAAAATCAGATTGCCTAAGCAATGTTGCTATAACCTGATTGGCTGAGCCATGTTTATGTAGTTCTAAAATCACACAATATTTGTTTCATATATGACTGCACATATGAACTGAATTTGCATTGAGAAATTAACAACCACTGTGATGATCCTGGATCAAGCATTAAGTGCTGCCTTTCAGAAGTGTGCAAGTCATTTTTAGTCATTTAAAACCGAGCAGTTGCAAATGAATATGTCCAAAAATGCTGTGAAGCAAAACAAAAAAAAAACAAAAACTTGACTGAAAGAATCTTCACGATGAACTGAAAGCCAAACAGCATAAAATGCCTATCATTAAATCTGGCTCTTATGAATACCTCTTATTATATCTTGATGAAATGCAATACTAAAACTAATATTGTGGAATCCTATTTTAACTGATAAAATATAAGTTCTGTGCAACACTGTTTTTAATATGAAGCTAGAACAGGGAAGCCAGAACAGTAACACATGCTTTTAGATATGTATGGAATGATATATGAGAAAGCTCCAAATCATCAAGGATACTCATAAAATGTCTCATGTCTTTAGGCCAACAACGATAATAAAGTGAGAATCACAAACTATTGAACTGCAATAACCACTTTAATTCAATAACCACTTCTATGACCGTTATCAAATTTTGTAATTTTAAATACTTACATACTTACACTTCCATTCCCTAACTACAGGGGACAGTCTCCCTGGAGCAACTTGGGGTTAAGGGTCTTTCTCAGGAACCCAGTGGTGGTATACTGAAGGTGGGAGTCGAGCCCATGACCTCTTGGTCCACAGGCAAGTATACTACCCACTAGGCCACCACTATTTCTAAAAGTTACTTGTAAAATATATTTTTGCATTTAGTTTATTATATTCTCACTCACTCATTTTCTGTAACCACTTAAACCTTACTAGGGTCACGGGTACCTGGAGCCTGTCCTGGGGTCCATGGGCGCGAGGCAGGGACTCACCCTGGGCGGGGCGGCACATAATGCAGGGTGTACTTTTACCTGCATTGTGTGAGTTATTATTACATATAAAATAACAACATATTAATCATTCTAAACAATTCATAAATAAAGTTATTATTTTCTACAGTACTATCTCCATAGCCTACTGTTACCAGGCAACATTGTTGGGCTTAAGAATTGTGCGATGATTTTACTGAGATTAAGAGTGTTTGACTGTGAATTACACACACGTTAGGTGGCTTATTGTTTTATCTGCCATGCTGCAGACCACACCTGACCTCACCAATGACACGAGTAACCGGGAAGCCGCATGGTTTCCTGCCGTCCGTTCCACTTCTTTATGACGGATGAGAGGTTAGAGGTTTTCTATGAGAGCTCTTTATGAAAGCTTGTTTTCCTTGCAGAGCTCCTTTGACAGTTTCTTTCTCCTGCACTGTTACACCCACATGGGCGGTGCAGGGCCTGGAAGGTGAGACAGGTGTGTGTGTGTGTATGTGTGTGTGTGTGCGTGTGTGTGTGTGTGTGTGTGTGTGCATGTGTGTGTGTGTGTGTATGTGTGTGTGTGCGTGCTGCGGCATTCGTAGCTTCTGCCTCTCTGCAAGGCGACTGCCAGTGATCAGCTCAGTGCGAAGACTTTGGCTGGAGTACAACTGAAACTGCTGCCTGCATGTTGCTACCTGCAGAAAACACACCAGGTTTCTTCTTCTCCCTCCTTCAGAAAACACTCTACCTGTCGTGCATTTCCCAGGTCATGCTGGCCTGTGTGTCCGAGTGCTGGAGCTTTGGGCGTTTTCTAGTTGTGTTTTCTCTTTCTCTGCATCTCTATTTCACTCCTGCTCTGTAAGTGAGGAGGATTAACCATTTTTTGTCTTCTGAGAAGTTCTTCTCATTGCTCATTGCTCATTGCTCTTATTCTAAAGAAAGGAGGAAAGAAAAGGAGAGGTTGGATTGCATGCATGAAAATTAGTGCACCTTCCCCTCCCTCCATGTCTCACAATTTCTAAGGAAGTTCCACATATTTGTGGTACAGAATTCACCTGTTGAGTTTGTCACACACTCTTAAAAGAAGCAGGGCCGTCAGTGTGCACCATGAAGGAGTTCAGATTTGCGAGCTTGTAGTTACTTGTGCACCCTTCAAAAGGCAAAATAGAAATACATTTTTCTTTAAAAAGAGACTATTATTAAAGCCTAAATATGGACACATCACTCACCAATCTGGATGTGAAACGTAAGCCAAAGGCATCTACACAAACAGTCAGCTCCATAAATGTAATTAAACTAAATATAGCTTCCCCCCAAATTTCCAAATGAATATAATTAAAGCATGTTTGCAGATTTGTTTCATTTTTACATCCATAAGTGTTCCATAATTCACTGAAGTATGAAAGTGAAGTGACAGGAGGACATGAATGAATTCCCTCATTCATTCATGAATATGTGAAAGATTAGAAAATACACAAATAAATGAATACAATAGTGGGCTGACTTAATAAATCAAATAATAGGTACAAAAATGGCTTAAAGCCCGCATACACAGTTCAGAACTTTAACAAAATGGAACTTTAGTAGACCTATCTTGAAATGCATGTATGTTTACTTTGACTCCACCCTCAGTGAGGAGAAGAGAGACCAAAAGTTCACAACTGTAGATTTGAAGATTTGCAAAAACTTGACTACATCAAATATTTGATTGATTTAGATGACATGCCAGAAGAAATGCTTTTCTTTCATCCTAACACAACTGTAAGCACCTCAAGTTCATTTGACTTCATCTGGATCTGGGTCCTATGGTTTGATGAGAGAAAATTATGAATGTGAGTTTTGGATCTGCAATATTTTGGGGGGTGCTAGGAACCTTGTACGTGGTGTTATGGACTCTATCAAGTACGTGGCTGGATCTTTCAGGAGGACAAGGATTCAGTAGGAACGGACCCTGTAGGAATGGGAGCTGGTCTCAGATTGCTCAGTAATTTCCAGTCTCATCAAGTGTATTGACGAGTCATCATGCTGGCATGCTGGCGCATAGTATAAGTAAAAAAATAAACAGACAAACAAACACACACACACACACACACACACACACACACACACACACACACACACACACTCACATACATATGTGTGTGTGTGTGTGTGTAATTTAAATCAGATATTTCTCATATATCCTTCATATTGTGAGGTTGAGCAACTCCCCCACAAAGACTTTCTTATGACCTTTGCCAATAAATATGAAACTGACTTTATCTGCCAATCTATGAGTGTCAAGATGTCATGCATGGCGAGTGGTAGGAAAAGTGTTATAGGTCCTACCTGCATAATCTTGCATCATCTACTTCAGCCCAACAGCACAGGAGACACATGAACAATAATCATCCCGTCAGAGCATGTGTGTTTAGGCTTATAAGTAGTCACTACAGTCTAGCAGTTACAAGAATCTCCTCAGGTTTGCTGTAATCACAAAGAGGAAAAAGTCATTGCTCAATGGTGAGAATTGGCTGCTGCTGTGAACGGGACTGTGATTAAGGGTGGGCCCCACATGATACAACTCTGGAAATCTCGCTACTCAAATTGTCTCTGGTTTCAGTCACTTGTATTTCAAGAGCAGGCAAACAGTTATATGATATGAAAGAAAAAAAATGGCATTCTTGGTGCATATTACAACTATTACAATCACCACCCATTGCAACCAACAGCACAACACATGGCTGGCATGGCAGATATACAGTAAAGCAGCGGTTCATAGCTCAGAGACCTGTGTGTCCCACACTGAGACAGGCAGGTAACTCCCTTCACAGAATTTATTCATTCATTTTCTGTAACCGCTTAATCCTTACTAGGGTCGGGAGTAAGGGACTCACCCTGGGCGTGCACACACACACACACACACACACCATTCACTCACACACTCACACCTACGGTCAATTTAGAATCCCCAGTTCACCTGACATGCATGTTTTTGGACTGTGGGAGAAACCGGAGACCCCCGAGGAAACCCACGTCACCACGAGGAGAACATGCAAACTTCTTCACAGAATCTTTTACTGTAAAATGAAGCTAAATATGCCACCAGGAGTGTAAAACCTATTAAAGGGCATTCAAATCCTTTGAATGCCTAAAAGAAATTAGTGTTATCTTTGGAGACAACATACAACTGCAAACCCTACCTCTACTGACTCTTAACTGTACCAGCTCTGTTAGACATAGATGGACAATCTGTCCAACACTGATTAAGCTGTTCACTAAGGTTTACTATTGTTAGTTTTCCCAAGAGAGACTCCCTCTCTCTCCGTTCCTAACAGAGGAGGATGGGTTCCCCTTTTGAACCATCCTGGTTCCTCCTGAGGTTTCTTCCTCCAGCTTTAGGGAGTTTTTCCTTGCCTCTTGCTCACTTGGGGCTTGGACCTGAAACCTGTAAAGCTACTTTGACAACACTGGTTATAAAAACCACTGTATAGGTCAAATTGAATTGAATTTGACCGAACAGATGCCTTCATTGGACAGAAAACTTATTTTTGGCATAGGCTGTCAGAATAGACAGCAGCTCTTATATGACATCACATGAAACATATGCCTTAAGCCTATAGCAGTTTAGCCCACTCCCATTTGCTTTGAAATTATATGGTGTGTTTCAGCCTGGAATGCTTTTTGTGAATGAGGCATATTACAGGCCAGCCAGTCAGAACAGAGGTCATTCCTGTGTGACGCAGTAATAAACCAGCCTGCTTAATTCTAAAGGGATAAAGACAGACTAGAAAATGGTCATGTAAAATGGATGATAAGTTCTGGTACACAAAAATACACAAATATAAAAAAGGACCCTCAAAGATAAGATGTCGAAAACCTTTGTAAACAGTTTGTTATTTGGTTTCCTAAACAACTTTTTGTTCGACAGTTCTTTGAAGAATTACCCTCATGAATATGTAAATATAGTTCAATAGAGTAAATATGTAAATATATTTAAATATAACTTGGAGGCACTTGTTTAAAGGTTTTTTTCTTAGAAACAGATGTGCAAAATAAGAAACTTTTAGGAACTTTTATTCTGAAGAATGTACTATTTAGATTTTTTTTTTAACTGTGTTACACATGTTATTTTGTTAGGATCTGCACATGAAGGTGATTTTCATCCCCCTAGCATTTCAATTCAAATAAGAAGCTAACTGCTCCAGGGGAGATTTGCATGGGCCTGTAACTGTTGTTGCTTTCATCATTTCATCACATCTGGGGTCCAGAAATACAGCTGAAAACAAATTAGCTTAATCAAAGTGATATTATACAGGAGGGGTCCCAGCCCTAGTCCTGAAAATCTACCCACCTTGGTCCAGCCCCAATCTACCACACCTTGAACTAATTAACATCTATGGAGGTCCTTCATTGTGTTTGGAAGGATTCATTGGTTGCTTCTTTGGAAGTTGGTCAGGAGCAAAACATTGGAATATTCCACTACTGATGATTATTCCAAGTTATTGCTTTTTAAAGTTTGAACTGATGAAAAATATAGTTTTGCTGAATTGTTTCATTCAAAGTATCAATTTAAGAATAATTAAAAAAATTCTTAGCTTGACACTTCTGGCTCGTTCTTGGTTCATAATAAAAATGATGCCGGGCAACGATTAAAATTATTACGTGCGATTAATCATATGGTTTTCTGCAATTAATCATGATTAATCGCATTGTTAAATGCAAAATTCAATAATGAATTCAAAGGTAGTGTATTGCACACTTTTATTTTAAAAGTACTGCTGTATGAACAATAGTGCAATTACATTTGGTTTGCAAACACTTTAAACAAATAAGGAGCTTTTTAACACCAGTGTTCCCTTTAACACAGTTACACAGTT
>JBBPCX010102615.1:0-22660 GCA_037974365.1 Hydrocynus forskahlii
CCCCCCGGATGAGTGAGTCACCACTGTTCATACAGCGCTCTCTCCAGGAGGGCTCTTACAGCCAACAATGCCAAAATATACAGGGAAACAATCATCAGGTCGTAAACTGCTTTGCATTTAACATGTCCCACCAAGGTTTCATGTCAACACTAGACAATAAGCTAAGTGCAATTAAAGACTCTATTCTATGAGACATGATATTTGCAAGCAGCCCTGATCCTGCTTCACAAGTTTGGGTTTACAAGGCAGTAACAGTAGCACTGTCTCTCCACACAGACCTTACGGAGTTTAACAGTACACCCCTACAACACATACACACCTTGTAAAATGATTACAGTAAAACTAGGCGCTGCTTTTATGGACCTCCTGACCATTACGGCAGCACAATACAGGCAAAATATTAGTACGGCAAACATACCACTGCCTTTCAGCATATTAAAAGGCCCATATCATCACTTCTCCTAAAAAACGAAAATATTTAAAAATCAAAATGTGCATTCACGTCCAAATCCAGTCAGTTAATTTATGGAAACTAAGCTGCAATAGATGTTACAAAACCAAAACATTTACAAATATTTCCTTATTCAGCCTACAACAGTTCACCCCCATACAATCATGCTGAAGTTCTAAGAAGTGTTTCAGCCTTGTGCTGCCTTTTGAGCGATAAAGAGAAGTTGGACAACGGTGACGTAATGAATTATGAATTTGATTTATGGTACACAAAGCATCGTGGAAAAAATATTAGAAGGAAAAAGTAGAATATGAGCACTTTAAAAACACCTCAGAGGATGTGTGTCCTAAATGGTTAAAGTTTGGCCAAAATAATTTGACTTTGTTGCTTTACATGGATACCTTGATTCATCAAATCACCCAGTAACACGCACTTGGAGATTTGATTGAATCCCTCTCCATCTTCACTAACCTCTCATCTATTCAGAGAGCATCTCTTTTCCTGATGCACTATCTATCTTCTTGCACTTCTCCTACATAAAGATTTTAGCACTTAGAACTCGCCTCTACTTCTCACACTGTCCTGAAACTTGAGTGTTTCTGCAAATTGTTAGTCACTTTTGACAAAACCATCTGACAAATGAATGCAATGCAATGTAACGATGTGTTGCCCGGTCAAAAACACTGATATGTTAGCGGCTCATTTGCATATTGCAGCCTTCTGTAATGTCAGTGCTGGGGAGATCAATATCACGATATTGATTAACAGGTGATATATTGTGCAGCCTATGGCCCATTCTGGAATTAAACACAAATTGAGGTTAGAAATATAAACCTTTCACCTCTGCGCTATGTGACATGATTTCAAGGCTTCAGCTCGCATCATTTCAAACTGCATGGTACAATTTCTTCCACCCTCAGTAATAAACTCCAAACCAAAATCAGGTCAACATTAGCGCTCATTTGTTAAGCGCTGCTTGAATGAAAACCCTAAAATCAATATCATCCTTCAGCGTTCAGCACTTAATGATATGCATTAGTGTATCTGCACTGAGAGAATCACATCACAGCCTTCTAGAGTCGCTACACTGATCAGAGTCAGTGTATTGTAGCACTGAATTAACAGGAGGGCAAAATTTTGTCCTGCTGAGGACGAGATGTGAGCGCTTGTCAAAGCTGTAACGCACAAACATTCTGGGACACACTTTGCTCCTAGAACCTGCTTCACAGTCAGCAGAGGAGAGCAGGGGGCTACGGGAGGTGTAAATTGAAGTGTAAAGTGTCCATTCATCACGTGTGAATACACCATAGCATGGCACACGGTATAAACAATGTGAAATTCTTTCATTGTATTTAACCCATTCACCAAGTGATGCAGTGGGCAGCCAGCAACACAGCTCCCGGTGAGCAGTGCGTGGAGACTCTACCTTGCTCAAGGGTACCTCAGTGGTGCCACTAGCAGTCCTGGGATTCGAACTCTTGACCTTTTGACTTCACGGCAACCCCCTAACCACAAGGCCACCAACCGCAGAGGGCTCAAGGAAGTGTAGGCTGATAGAAATTAACAACGTAACTGCAGTACAGAGGATGATGAGCCTTGGGAAATCAGCCGCAAGGACCACTGGCCCCAGTGACTGATCTGACCCTTCTTCTTCAGTACTGTGGAGCGGAGGAATGGTGCATTCGGTACACGGGGATTTTCAGGCAGAAACGCTTGCGAGAAGAAAAGTTTTTCATAAGGGAGTTTAATCCCGTTTCCTCGTCCAGGCTGTTTTACCTGGCTGCTGTACTCAAATCGGATTAGCGCCAGTTCGCCGGCCGCAGCTCAGGGATGGACTCGAGCAGATGTTCTGGGATTAAACTCCGGAGTACGGCAGCGAGGGGAACACAACGGTCAATTTGCACTGAGAACTGACTACACTAATACATCTAAGATGTTGGCTGTGCGACAAAAGGGTTTCATTCAGGTAGAAACACACTGAACCGTTGCCCTTCAGCAGCAAGCAGTTTCCCTTCCCGCCCTCCTCAGGCAGCAGAGGGCTGCATGCGTTATTTTTTAAACCCACCCGTATTCGTCTTTTCGCAGTCCTCCCCTAGTGCTACGATTGGTTGAGCGCCCCTACGCACCAGCAGCCCACCAATAAACAGAGCCAGCCGGCAGCCGGAGGCGGGAGATGTCTGAAAACAGGTGGGAAACAAAAAAGAGGCACCGCTGTGTTCTGAACTAGACTGAACTGGCTGGCCGCAGGCTGGAGGCCAGTACGAACGGAACCAGAAATGGTTTCGGTTCGGATTACTACGCTCGTTGTGCAGATGGCAGTGCAACACGGTGGTAAAATATTAGGTTATTAAATGCACCTTTCCATGCCGTGGGGGTTTTGTGTGCGTGTGGTCGGTCAGGATGAAAACGAGCAGCACGGTACACAAACGCAGCACTGATTTGAGAAAAAAAACATAACCCTGGGTGAGAGTGAGTTTAGCCCAAAGCTAACTAGACGCTACGCTATCAGAAGCAGGACTGACACCTCTAACACGTCTGTGAGTGTGAGAGGAGAGGGGTCTCGCCCACCCTACCTCGTCCTCTCGCTCGTTTCTGAAGCACAGACACGCCGCACGCCGCTTGAAGCCCTCTCCGTCGTACGTTCTCGTCTGGTTCGGCTTGAACTTCATGGCTGCCGCTGCCGGGAGCTCCAAGCCTCCACAAATGTCGAGGAGAAAGTCGAAGAGAGTGAGTGAATGCGCTGGTCCGCGGAGTCCCCTAAGCCTCAAGTCAGGCAGACCGTAACCAGCATCAGAGCGTAGAAACCTCCCAGTCTGATCAGAGATCCTCCATACGGCCGAGGGTGCTGAATTTTTCACCTGTTCAGTCTCTGCTGGATACTAGTGTTCATTCTCTTGACGTTTTTCTCGTTCTCCTCTGGTATATATGTGTCTCTCGGGCAGGCTGTCTCAGTCTCTCCCACCCCTCAGATCCACTGCGCAGCTGCACAGAGAGAGAGAGAGACAGAGAGAGAGAGAGAGAGAGAGAGAGAACTGCATCTCCAGCAGGCGGGGTGCTGCACTGCCGGGCTATTTCAGCACCACACATCACAACATTAACATGAACACACACCAGCACCCACCAGAGTGCAGGTTCTGGAACAGGGGTAACCCAAACTGACTGTCTCAAGGAGCCAGATATAATGGCCAAAGGGACAATGCAGTATACAGGACAGATACACTCACCTACTTACACACACACACACACACACACACACACACACATATATACATATATAAAGTCTTGAGCTAGCAGTTTTCCTCTTGGCATATTTAGTAGATTACATTAAAGAAATTATGAGAACAAATGTTTCACTGTGACAGGCTGTAGCGGTGTCTAGATAAAGGAGTTCCAACTACTCAGCATTCAGCACCACCAGTATACTGATCACCGCCTGATCATCTGGAATCACCTGCTGCTGTTTCTTCACTGGTTCTGGCCTTCAGTTAGATCTGCTTTGTTCTGCTCGGGTGATTCATAGGCAGGTCAGTGTATGGATTAGCAAACAAAACACATTCCTCTGAAACTGGTCCGGTTCAGGAATGGGAGTGAAAATGAAAGCCTTTCAGAGTTCTTCAGTAAGCCTGGAGTTCCTCAAGATTTTGGAGGCAAGCTAAGAAATGAGGGGTGTTCGCACAGCACTATATTTATATCCACGTGGATGTATCTATATATATAGTCCTGGGCTACGCTGATTTTTAAATACACCCTTTCAGTAAATATAATCAAAGCCCAATAAGTTATGCTTGTCCTCTTGTTGGGTTAAAACAACTTTCTGGCCAAATATTCTCACGGACTAATTTTGGCCCATGGACCCCACTTTGGGCAGCTGTGTTCCAGAACAAATAAAATGAAAGTGACTGTAAATCATGTCTACTGTGCATTGTACTCGGAGGACTAATTTTAGCTTATACCAATAAGAAAAAAAGTTATTGTTTGAGGTTCCAGTATCACAATTAGCATGTAGCTTTAATTTAGACGGAACAAACTTGGAGTGAATAAAACGAATAGAGAAGTAAATTCAAGGTACATTCTCAAATTCAAGTTCCTACATTAGTTTAGAAATGCATTTAGTGTACACCATTACCAAGTTAAATGTAACCAAAAACCCATACATTTCCATGTACCTGTTAAGGAGATTAGCTCCTCACCTGAACTGATACAAGTGAAGTAAATATTCAGTATCAAGATGAATGATGGTTAAAGACACCCACATCAGCTCGGTATTGCATCTAAGTGGACTCTGTATCAGAAGCCAAGAAAACAACCAGAAGCATGTTCTTCATATGTGTGGAGGACAGTGTTATTAGAAAATGTATCACTGGGGCAGATTTCCTTTAAACGCACTCATAGTAAATGGAACAAAGCTGTACACTATTGGAAAAAGGTTCAGGTTGACCATGCTGCACTTCTTTAGACTTGTAGGGCAAAATGTACTACATACCTTTTCACATATAATCATTTGTAGAAAGTATACTGACATAGTGCTGTACAGTCTCAGAAAAGGTAGATTTCAGAGTACAAGTGCTGTTACTGTGGTGATACCTGTAAGGGTACCTCGTCAGTGCCTTTAGTAAGTTGCATTTATTACACACACCCTGTATTAACGTCAGACTTCTGTTTCTTATTTTCTGTTTCAAAAAGTTATGAAAAGGTACAATAACGCCCCTCTCCCCTGTGGAAGTAAAGGAATCTTTATCTTTAAAACTTGTTTAAGTGACGCAGTTGGATCTTTGGGATGATGTATACATTTCTGTTATTTTTACCTTGAAATCTGACTTTTTTTTCAAACAGGAAATCTAAAGTCTGTTTTATCTGAATATCATTAGGAGGCATTTGACTTCTACACCGTTGTCACTATTGGTTTATTGTTCTTCCCAGCTTGTACGCTACTGTACAATAATGTGGTAAACATTAGGTGTCTGTTCATACACACTAGTATTTGTCTTTCATGTTTCACTATGTGATAGAGTCCCACACACCTAATGCTAAATCAGATGTTGCCTCTGCAGCAGGAACCTGTTATTTCAGTAATTTTGGAGCACTCATGGAATCAAAGGAATATGTTGTCAGAGAATCTAATTTAAACAGTTTTCCATTTACCCCAGAATTAGAAGTACGAATTTTGCTTCTTGAGTTTATATAGAAATATATATTTATGTGTCTGTCTAAAACTTCTCTCAATCTGCTTAAACCACATCCAGCTCTCCTTTAAGGTGGTGCAATGTCACTGATGTGGTTTAGAACACAGTATGACTTATGTGAGCCATAAGAATGAACAAAATTTTGTTGTTATTGTCAGGTTTTTTAGACAACACCAGAACTGGAGAGGACTGGACACTGCATCATATGTTGATATGTTGTTCATTTTTATAAGTCAGTTTGTGACACCTTGTTGCAATACAGGATGAGGTTTAGGTTTGAGTGGATTCAGAGGTTTTGGGGTGAACTAACAGGAAAAAATTGGGTGACTCTTGGCTTCTAGTGTTTGTGAGCAAAGTTAGCCTTGTAGATCAAGTGCTTAACAAAAGAAGCTAAATTTGGAGAGCAAACATATCTTGGCTCATTTATTTGTGGAAAATTGTATGAGCTAGATTTTGTGCCTTGCTATTCCTTTAAGGAAAGAGCAAACCAGTGAAAAACAACAAAGTATACAAAATCTGATTTGAAATCAGAGATGTAAAATAATTTTTTATTTTATTTTCTGTTCGGTTGATCATTGCAATCATTTATTCTTTTGTCTTTAGAGTTGGCGTACAGCTCTCTTTCTACTGTTTATATACAACTCCTGGCACTTGTAAGTGTGGTTGTGTGTATCTATGTATGTGGTCAGTCAATGTTTAAGTGGAATTATGATAACATTGTCAGTTTTAAGGCTGAAGGAATTTGCGAGCTCTTTCAAAACGTGTCCTTATCAGTGAGTACACAGTGAAGGTCTGACATAATCACTTTAATTGAGACAAGTTTCCTGTTATCCACCTTCTCAAGTATGAGTGTTTTTAAATTGTTTGTATTTCTCTTTGTTTTGTGTGTCTCAACATTTTAAGACAAATTAGACTGGTCATCGCTGCTAAATAGAAAAGAGTGCAACCCGAGATGTAATCTTTGATGATGACCTCATTCACAGTGTCTGACAAATACTGACACTGGAGCCTTAATATAGAAGGACAGTCCAGTCCTCCTTCTGTCCCAGTGATTTCCAGCTCCAGGCCTGTAGTTCACCTGCACAGGACAGTTTAATCTTTTCCTGCTTAAACACACATGATTCAGTGCCAGAAAAACTCCACCAGCCCATCACCAGCTAATGCTGTGACTTAAAGCCATACAGATGGTTTACAAGACTGAAGTTCGTCACACATGGACTAAGCTGGTCCATGACAGAGGAAACTGCATTCAGTGGTTGAGCCATTCATAGAATTGCAGTGCAGAAATGCTGCTTCAAATAGTATTTGCTCTGGAGAATCATACAAGCATCTATTTAGGGCTTCCTAATTGTGTTGACATGGATTCTGGGACAGTGATGACCCTTAACACAGTCGGCAGCTTGAAGAACAATAATAACACACATTGGCAATGCTACACACACCAGTGTCAAGCGACGTTCAGTAATTCCCCTACTCAAACACACCCACTACACCTGCCAATTAACAGATCAGTTGAATCAGGAGTGTCTGAGCAGCGAAACCTCTCAACTGTGTGGGACATCAGCCCTCCAGGACCCTTGGTTTAGTGTTTCACATACAGTTGTATGCAAATGTTTGGGCTTTTGTATATAAACAGTTTAAATTATATGGTCAGATGGCAGGTTTTCCTGGTGTTCCAAGTGTAAATAAGTACTCGTCCACTAAACAACAAATGCTTTCACGTTTTGGTGCACAATGACTGTTTATTTGTCAATAGACTGAATGTTTTGATGTTCAGTTTCTCAGAAGACTGGAAGATGGCTCCCACTGAGGTCAGGAAAGTTCAAGAGTTTCCACTGAACTCTGAATCAAAACACTGAAATCTATGTGTATATGTTTGGGGGGTGGGGGGGGGGGGGGGTGGGGGCGTTGAGATACTGCTAGACGTGTATAAATAAGGTCTTGCCTCATTACTATGGAGGAGTCGCTCAAACGTTTGTAACAAGTTTCTTTATTTGCGCAATCGACCAATTGCCCCACTGTTTGACCTCCTTATTCACGCTTGTGAAGCACCAAAATGTGACTGATTGGAAAAAGCAGCTGACCGATGGGAATTAGGTTAGAAGCCATGAAACAAAGGCTAAAATATAACCTGCTCATTGACCAGATGAATTCAACATGGCCAGCGTTGCTAAATGTAATTACTTTGGAAGTAGCTGCTAAACGATAACTAGCCGCTAAGTGGCTTGTTTTAGTGTTTTGGTGAGTAAACAGACAAGAAAACTCTCCCCTCACACTCATGGCTTACTTTATTACAGCAGCCTATTGCTCCATCTCCAACGGCGCCAGGCCAAAAACAGCGCAGAAGATCAAAGGATGACGTCGTGAATCAATGGGAAAAAGTTAAACGCTTCACGAGAAGAAGAAGAAACTGTACTGCATGAACCTCGCTGAACAAAAACGTCCTCTGGGTGGGCCCTGTGTTGGAGGACATGTCCTCTGACCACCAACCCCAGTAAGTAATCCTTTCAAGAAACTGGAGCTGTAAACACGAACCTGTCCATTCAGGGCAGTGAGGGCACTGGCAGAGCATGAACAATGAGGGGTGTCTACACAAATACCATTTTCATATGTGCTCTAGGGCATCTGCAGAATGGCTTAAGGCCTAAGATTAGACTTACAGGTAGAGGCATGCGAAGCATTCCAATGTACTCATGATACATCTCTCCAAATACTAGAGACTAGAAGCACCATGCAGGACACGTGTCAGGAATTTCTACAGTTAAATGTACTTTTCTGATTGATTTCAGCTCCAGATCCAAGGCATATGTAGTAAAAGTGTGTTGTATTAGTCTTACAGTGTTTAACAGCACAGATGTCAATTCAGCGTTGGCAACTTTTCTGTGCAAGTTGATGAGCTGGTCCGGAGAAGTGAAAAAGCAAGGCCTAGCATCTTCTTTAGCAGCCCCGGCATATGTGATCTTAATTAGCATTAACAAGATTATGAGGATTTCAGAGATCAGGGCGACAACTGTCACTGGCAGTTCACCCGGTCTGTTACTTTGACCGCTACACCTGGAGCCAGTACACCGCTGACTCTCATTTCAGCTACAGCCCATATGCCATTGTGAGCTTTTCCTAATCACTGCTGGGACTTTGCCCAACGTCGTTGCGCATTCATGCTAATCACTGCTGGAGCTAAGCACTTTTGTAAAGATATCCAAACAGTCGGTTCCGAATTCAGTCTGTCTCATTCCGAAGCACATGCCTTTTCAGTGTATCAGTATAAAACCGTTTCCTTTTCGATATTTTGATGGAGTCATTCCTTATCTGAGCCTTATATAAAGGTGTGGTTCTTCAGTAAAATGAATACTGGATTGTTTTGTGTGCGGTTGCATATAAAAGACTAGGTCAACAGCTGTGGAGTCTTTGCCTGTTCATTCATCATGCGGCTGTGCAGCCGGTGCTATAATGACATGCATCTGTCAGCCTGGTTTTCCCCCTGTGATGAAACCATCCCACTGGTGGGAGTAAAATATAGCAACTCCCTCCGCACAGCTATGGCATGTCTTACTGGCATTACAACTTAAGAAGCAGCTCAAGTCTTAAAGAAGCATTGGTGTAAAAGAGGTGCACGAATATGAGGACCATTTAAAGTTTAAAGAATAACATCCACATGAAGTAATGGTTCTGCGCCCATTGAAGGTTTCTTCTAGTGCTGTATCCAATCTAAGAACCATTTATTTTTGGTGTTAATGTGTTGATGGAAGTGGCCATAACCCAATAAAATGCACTGACTGAAAAACATCTTGGGCTGCTGCACCCGCTCATTCAAATCCGATCCAGACCCAGTGAATCGTCCGTTCAGGCACTAAAATTGCATTAATCTTCACTGGAGTGTTTAAATGAGCAAGACTAAGCCTGTGACAGATCATACCTACATGAAATGAAATGACCTAATTTCATCCCAGTAATCCCCCCAAACTGCGCTAATCCGTGTCTTTGGAAGTTTCCTCACTATCTGCTGTCATGTCTGCTGCTCTGAATTCGCTGTGAGCTTTAAGAGATAGTTTTGAACATATTTAGGTCTGACGACGTTGTAAGTAAGACTTAAACACCAGAGCAGCTCCTGTTAAAAACATTACCGTGATAAAGGGCATGCATAAATAGCTGTCTGTGCAGCCGTGCGGTTCCACTAGGGTGCTTCTTTTGAGAACGTGTTCATTAAGGGCGCTGTTTTTCACCGTGATTATGTGGTGTAGAGGCTAACTTCTCGGATGTGGCAGATAACAGCCATTCACCACCTGATATTAGTGATTTAGGCCTCCGCACAGTTGGGACATCTTGATGGTAGGCGTGCAACAATGCATTGAAATACTGTGATTTTGAAATGTAAAAACCTTCACAATGTTGTGGAGAATATGCATTCTGTTAATTACGATATTTGATTTAACTGCATTGTTCATAGTGTTCAACCAGTGTCAACCAACAACCCAGTCCAGCGTATCAACTTCATCAAATGATATATTGTGGGGGTGGTGGCCCAGAGGGTAGGATACCTGCCTCTGGACCAAGAGGTCATGGGTTCGAATCCTACAGTCAGCAGACCACCACTGGACTCCTGAGCAAGACCCTTAACCCCAAGTTGCTCCAGGCAGACTGTCCCCTGTAGATAGGGAATGGAAGTCGCTTTGGATAAAAGTGTCTGCTAAAAATGTAAATGATCAAATTATATATTTCTGCTGGCCAGGTGTCATTTGTGATAACAGGCATTTCATTGTAATTTTTTATCGCCCTCCTTATTGCCTGCCGTCCTGCTGCCTCTCCTTTGTTTTCAGTGTCTGTCTCTTCAGAGCTCTCCTAATAATCATTTGCTCAGCTCTTTCTCCCCCATGTCTTAAGTTAAAGTGAGCTTAATCTCGTTTGTTTTTTTTCAGGGCTGCTGATTTGTGATTCACAGTATCTTGCCAGTTCACAGACAAATCTTTTCTGTGCTGTTCTGTGCTGGATCTCAGCTCTGAAAATACTATAACTTCTGTTTTTATATCAGTGTAGTTGTATCAACACCTAACATTATTCTGTTAAGAATATTTTATATTGTTTAATTACTATTTATATTATTTTATTAATATTATTCATTTACTTGGAAACACCTTTCTGATTCCATCAAGGGCGAGGCCTGAGGCAATTGCTGTACGTGACAATGTCGGTATCTTTCGGACATTTACTTCAAATACACTCTTATTTTCGTAATTCACAATGAACCACTACTACATGAACTTCCACTAAATGTCAAAAACTTTCTGTTCTTCTTTTTCAACACTACTATTTCAGAAATGCGAGGTTTTGTTCCTAAGGGTGACGATCTAATAAACTACTGTGTTGATAAGCTAATAATGAAAAGGTCATCCGTTTCTGCTCTAATGCTCGGTATCAGCCATGCTTGCAGCAAACCGTGACATACAGCGACATTTATGAATAGTGAATAAGTTGAGAGGTGTTTACACAACAAAAGAGAGAGACAAAACTCCAAGGATTCGTAATAACACGGGGCAAACGAGGCCTTCAGCCTTAGACGAGATCTCTGTTCCCTAATCCCACCGACAGGTCGAGAGCAAACGTCGAGGCCCAGCGTGTAATCATGCAGAGCTTTTCGTGAGAGACACAAACACACGGGCGGGACATTATAATTTACAGATTGTGGGAAAGCACAACAAGAGATAGCATTATAATTTACATCATAAACACAGTCATTGGGGATATTTATGAGATCTGTCTGATTCTTTTATCATTCTTTCATAGTCTCTCAGAGGCCTGGTATACCAAATAAACAAGGGCAGAGAGTCACATCATAGAAGACTGGAGATTTGTCAGCACATGTCTGGTCTCAGTCATGTTTAAAGCACTTTCACATTGCCTGTTACTTATTCATTATTATTGTTACTGTTACGCCAGCTGTCATTAAGACAGCCGAACCCCACCAGCAATCATTTTCCTATCAGGGCTATTCTGTGGCTCTGATATGGCAGGAAGCTATTTATATGTCTATTTATATTCATGTTTATGGCTGCTATTACTAGAGATCTAGTCATCTAGGTTTTCTGGAGGACATACAGTCAGACCGCGGTCTCCTGGCAACATCACAACCCAACCCAGATTGTGATTGTGAGCAGAAGTGGGTGCTATAAAAGCTGCCCTTGCCTCAGTCAGGGCCTGGCATGCGTCTTACGCCAGTGCAGGAAACACTGCAGCGGACGCTCTGCGTCTCCGCAGTCTCTGAGGGTTGCATAATCGTTCATTCATAAATCAGGACCAGCCCTGTGGGCCAAGGCATATAGGAAAAAAGGGAGAGCCCAGCGAGAAGCGGGTGAGGAGGGGTAAGTGGTAACGTCTTCTGAATGCCAGATAGCACTCCAATTATGATATAACACTCAAGGATGATCTGCCCTCTATAAGATCTCCATTTATAAACCAGCAAAAATAACAAGTCATCTTGCGATAGTTCACAAATGCCTTTATATACACAAACATTGTATTTATATGTTTACTATACATATTCATTTGTATGTCTGTATGTGTGAAACACATCTTTTCTTTGAAATGTACTCTGTTTATGGGCCATAAATGTAGATTCAGTGTGATGTGGTCAATGTGAAATTGAACATGTCGGCCAAAATATAATTAGTCACACATCTAGACCATAATTTGGTCTCATTCACTGGAAATCAAACTGTGTTAAGTCCACTACAATTCCATAAGCCTTCTGTCCTGCCCCTAAAGGTCTAACCAATGGGAGAGCTTGCATGGCTGAATCCACATAATAAGATAACCCTTTATTAGCCCCACAGGTGGGAATCATGAGGCTCGCTTTATAACCTTTTCATTTCTAACCAAAAGTTAAAAATAAACTGTGTTTTAATGGCTAATGTAACTTCAGAAGCCCTCTGTCCTAAGGTCTTCCTCTGTTATGCCAAGATGTGCTGCCCTAACAGGGCCTTCCTTTAAGGAGCATTACGAAGGTCATTAAGAGGATTCTACACAATCCTTTCACAGAATCTTGGGAGAGAGCAGAGTATGTCCTGCTCATCTGCTCTGACAGTACACATCTGGTGAAAGCTCAGAGACAGCCCTGGTCAATAGATGCTTGAAACCCTGATATAGATTTTTTCCCCAGCTACACACTCAGCATTTAAACGGCTTTAAAATGCCCAGTCATTTGACAGCTTCACCTGGTAAACAGTCTAGAGATCAGCTCTCTGTGATATCAGACATGGTGTATGGAGCTGGGCTTCCCAAACATGCAGCTTGATGTCAGCAGATCACATGTTCTCAGGTCGTCTGTGTGTCCACCTTCTGCAATATGGAGATCCAGGCACAGGAGCTCAGGACGGTCTGTTCTTAGATTCTCAGAGGATGAAATATTTAGATGGGATATGGCTGTTGGGACCTCTTCATCCCCCAGCCGTAATACCATTTCACATTTCCCCTCCGACATGCCATGCATAGAATACATGAGGTTATGAAACCTTATATATATTCTATGAACCTGACCCTTGTCTGATGTGACTTTGCAGTTTCCTGACTTTGAAAGGCCCATACACTACATTGGTCTGATTTTTAAATTAAGCTCATTGATGAAATTTGTGGTGGTGAAATTATGTGGCAAAAAGTTGTGGCATAAATTGGGTTGTTTTGTTATCATAGAGGGAACTGGCCAGCACTCATATATTTAACTAGATATTTATTGAACTCACAGCCATATAGATAGATAGAGAGATAGATAGATAGATAGACAGACAAACAGACAGACAGACAGACAGACAGACATTGTTTTAATATGTACTTATTGGATGAAATAATCATAATAATCACAATGTTTTTTTCAACTGGCTTCCTTCTATTGTGCCAGACATGGACAACTTCCCAGTCAGCACCTAAAAGCAAATAAGCAGGCGAAACTTCTGTAGTCCCACATGGGCAGATTGACCTTTGTGACATCACGGAAACAGTGCATATAAAACAGACTGTTTTTGGCAGCTTTGTTTCCATACTTGGACTGTATGGGGCGAGTAGTGAATGTTGTGTTTTGAAACTTCAACGTTGTTTACGTACTACATGAATCCTTTAAGTCAAGAAACGTGAGTAAAATGTGAGTTTTCCATGATATGGGCCCTTTAATGCATACCAGGGTACGGATAAGGCTGAAGAATGGGATCAGACTGAAGACTGACATTAAGGTAATTTAATAAAAAAAATAAAAAAAACAAGACAAGGTGTTTATATATAGATGGAAAAAAAAAATCACAAAATGTTACAACTGTAAAAAATATTGACAATTTATCCCATTTTTTTTTTATCTCTAGTGTTTGAAACACCTGAAGTCGTTCCTCTAGTTTAGTCTTTCTTTTGTAAGTCCCTCTGTTTTCCACCTGAGGTCAGTCACGAGCAGAACTGACTGCCTTCGCTGTTCTGTTGTTTATGAAGTCTGCCTTCCTATAGCCAGCCTGCCACAGAGGACAGAAATTACAAAATATAATAGTTATAACAATGTCCACTCTCTATCAATTCATACTTTTTTAAAACTTGAACAATCAAACACTGACCTTTTTATAGCTCCCATGGAGGTCAGAGTGCTTCCACATTGTCTGCAGTAGAACACCAGCAGCCTGGCCAGCTCTTGTGGGTCCGTATCTTAATTTCAAATAAATAAAATGTTTGATTATATTAAATTATTTATTAATACTAACACAAGCGGTACAGTGAAGGAGTATTTGCTGTACTGCCTATCAATTTTGATTATTTGTAAGCAGGTGGTTCCATCTAATGATTGTAGCCCATTTATGGGGGTAATTACACTGAACTGTTTAAATACTAGATGAAAGGGGGTATGGGATAAAAAAAAAAAAAAGCAGGTAAAGGTGTTATGCTTTAAGGGTGTTTTCATTATTCTGGGCTTGATAGGACATGTAATCATGCAAGCAAGAATAACTGCACATTACAGGTACATTTAACTCCTTTTGTAAACGTTAGACAAATTCAGACTGATTCATCAAGTTAACTTTACAGGAAAAATATTTTAAAACAGCAACGAAGTCTAGAGCTAAACCCCACTAAAATGATCAATGAAACTGTGTATACAATATTATATTACATATGATATGTTGTTTAGATACAGCATCATGAGTGGGTACCTGTGGTCTTTGGTACTGAGTTTGATGATCCTGGGTAGCAGTCCATGGTTGAGAAGGGAGCGTGTGTTCTGTACAGAAGCTTGGCTCAGGTTGTTGAGAATGCGACAGAGCAACGTGACCTCCACAGGCTGTTCTGTGTTTGTGTCAGATGTAGGAAGGATGGCAACCAGGTCTGGCAACACCTGTTTAACTACACAGAATCAAAACAACTTTATCATTACAAGCTCAATTAAAAGTGGGGCGAAGCAATGTGGTTTCAAAACCGCCCTCCCAGTAAAATGAAAAAGAAGAGAAAATGTTCTCAATAATACATCCCAGTTTTTTTTAAAACGTGTGTGAGAGTAATGTTTGCGAGGTACGCACTGATGTCTGGGTGGAGTTCTTTGTAGCGGGACAAGTTTTTGAGGAGTCTCACAGAGACCCTCCTCACTTCCCCCTCTTCCTCCTGGAGCATCTTCTTTATCATCTGCAGGCCGTTCTCTCTCAGCACTATGATGTGGGCGACAGCTTGCGACACCTGGGGGGCGTATTGAAAATAATTAGGTTTGCTATCTAATGTGACTGGACAGGTAGCACTGTTTCACTCTTTCATTTTTTTACCTGATGGAAACATTTAAGGGTTTAGCTGTGTTTGTTCAGTCGAGTTATTTGAGCAACTCACTCAATACCTTAAATGTAAAATATTTAGCCAAAGATTGTGGAAAACACATTGATTGGGCTATTTTGTTAGAAAACATTGAATTAATTCCTGACACAAAACTGACTCAACTTGTTCAGGCGACATGTTTTAGAGCCTTTGAAGATTTTAAAGATTTAAAAATGAGCTGATTTCCTTCATTAGGTTCTCTCGTGTAGCCAGTATTGCTATGAATAAATGAAAGCCAATAGTCACTGAATAATCATCAATCATTGAAATTATAACTTGCGACCCCTATGTTACATTATATGCATCACTGTCAGCCACAAACAGCATGGATTGTTCTTCTAATGAAGTATTCCAGCAATTTTCAATCTAAAGTAAATGCTCATTGGCATCTTATGGTTTTCTGTTCTTTAGCAGGTACAGGGAGGTGAATGGAAACTACTGTCCATGGTGATCAGTCTTATGGTAGATATACAGTAGCAGTGGCAGAAAAAAATGTATGTATTTCTTCAATTAAGGAAAAAACCCAAGCAGCACATCAGGTATCATGATATAGACACTCCAGCCCTCAAAAGAGTCACTTTATAAGCTAGACAGTACCCCTCCATGGCCTGCCGTGAGGTTCTGCATGGCTCCTATGGAAGCCTCCTGCGTCAGCTGGCGGCTGCTAATGGCAACAAGAGACAGGTACATGCGAATGATGATGGCACTCCAGAGCCACTCAGCACCATGAGGGTTCCCCTTTTCCTCCAGCAGGGGGCAGTCCGACTCGGAGTGCTGAAACGATGACCAGCAACGGTGAGAACAGCAACACTACGATAGTTTGTTCCTCCACTAGTCATTAACATAATATTCTGTAACTGCACTGAATGAAAACAGAGGGTTTGGGCTTAAACAGGTTTAAAACAGAATCACTAACATTTTCAGCTTCAGTGTCTTTGGTGGTCTTGATTCTGAAGCAGCCAGGCGTGTGGGTCTCGAGTGCAAGACTCTGGCTGGACTCCTGCAGCACTGGCCTGTGTGTTTCAGGCAGCTCTGACTCAAACTGATAGGTCAGGTTATGCAGGATACACACACAGTTTTCTAAAGCCTACAAAAGCGAGACAAAATAGCATTAAGAGTCCACAAAGATGGAAAAATGTTTGTGAGTCAAAGTAGGCAACACCCTGCACGCACTGGTTTTACCGGCAAACATTCAAAACCATTTAGCTGAAGTTTACAATACACCGGATTAAACCGAGTAAACGTTCAGACAGGAAATGAACAGGAATAATAGTTAGGATACCTTGTCATCAGGTTTGTAATCTGCAATGGTTCCACGGACATAATAAACGAGGGAGTCGATGAGACCATCACAGTCTCTCATGGCTTTACGTGCATTCGGACCAGCAGAGCTTACGTTTCTAAAAAAACAAAAAACCAAATGCGGATACATAAATGAATCAACAACACGTACAAATGCATTTTCAGAGCATATTCACTGTTTAACTCAGCAAACGTTCACAGATCAAGATCTAATGGTGTTTTCTTTACATGTGTGTTTTAGTCACACCTCAAACAGCCTGTAGCATTGAGGAAAACCTCAGAATCAGCCAGAAGCTCCAGTTTGGGATCCTCCCCCTCTGAGACACCTGAACAGGGCACTAACACAGTGCCAGTCAGAGGTTTGACTGCGGCGTGGCACAGCTGCTCCTTCAGCATGTCGTGAGAGGACAAATTCCACAGCAGCCCTGAGGAGCAAAAGAACATTTGGAGGCTTAAGTACCATTAGGATAAAGGGTTAATTAGTGGTAGAACGAATACAGACACTGTCCAACTCTTGATGCTCCCATCTTGTAATGTACAAAATTTCCATTTTTGTCGCTGTTCTAAATGAAAACAAGTGCACATTCTCCTCAGAGAGCTTCTTCACATCGTAATACACAATTCCTGTTCCTTGAATGAATAGAACATACTGAGAAAAAACAAAATGTAAACTGTGCAAAAGTTTTTGTTTTGTTTTTTCCAACATGCTAGAACTTATAAAGAAAAATGTTGAATTTAAACATGATTTCTGCTGGAGATTTATACTTATTTTCACTTCGAAAGTTACAAAACAAATAATTTGACTGGGGTTTTTCAAGCTTTTGCCTGCAACTGTGCAATCTTTTTGGCAATACAAAGCTAAACAGTAATAATATCTTTTTTAGATGACAATCATTTTAGATTCTGTCTCAAACGCTCAGCTTTTGTTTACAGAATGTGCATATAGAGCCTCCTCACCCTTTATTATTTAAAGTATAATTTAAGTATCATTAAGATAAAGGGTTAATAAGTTGCAGAACATAATTATGGAAGACAGGCAGACTTCTGAGCCAGAGGGATCAGCAAGTATCCTGTGGGGCCAGGGGAGGGGTATAATTCTCAACCTCAGATTGGACGACAGAAGTAGCTGCCTTTTCAAGCCTGGATTGTAAGGATTATAAATCTGTATTTGATTCGTGTTGTGACTGGAAGCCTGGTAATATACTGAATGTATAACATGAAAAGGACCTGATCAACTGGAAAAAAACAACATTCTGCATGTTTCATATGAAGGAAGACCTGCCCCAAAAGAATCACAGTAGTTTATTGCTTAGAGGACTTGAGCAGTAGGACGGCCAGGAATGGTTTTGGTTTTTTTAGGTCTTGCCCAATTTCTGAATAAGTACTGGAATATTAATATTCAAAATAACCTTAACAAACACTAACATTTACAGGTCACTGAAATATGGAAACGACGTATATGCTGATGCGAAGGAAACAAAAATCAGATCTCTTCTTGTCTTTCACCTTGCGTTAACACTTTTAAGTCTTGATCAAACTGGATTCCACTTATACCATTTCACAGAAAGCATCCCCAATTCAACCACACCCAGTTTTACTTCCTTGCCCAAAAATCACACCAACACATATATAGAACTGCTGGCAGGCTATTGTAGACATGGTTTCACACCTGATACTATCGGTCACCTGTCAGAGTGCAGGAAGGCACTTATTTTGGAGACAACTCCAGGTTTGTGTATGCTGCCTTGTGTTTGGTTGTTTTTACAAACTCAACTGCAGTCTCTTAGCATGATTTGAGGGATTTGACTGTAATCCGCTCACTGTTTGCCCTGTGTGTGTTCACACCTGACTTTTCTGTCAAGTGAAATTCAAACATGATCTGATCAACAAAAATTCATGCCGATGCAAGGTCTCAAAAAAAAAGTTTGCAAATGGCACTCAATATTTTTTTCACTTGAAGCAAAGTGAGTCTACAAGCGGGGCTTAATACACTAATCAGCCACAACATTAAAACAACCTGTCTAAGACTGTGTAGGTCCCTCTATTGCCGCCAAAACAACTCTGACCTGTGAAGCCATGGGCTCTGAATGTATCTGCACCAAGACATTTGCAGCAAATCCTTTTAAGTCCTGTAAATTGTGAGGTGGGGGCTCCATGGATTGGACTAGTTTGTCCGGCACAACCCACAGATGTCCGATAAGACTGAGATCTGGAGGGTTTAGAGACCAAGTCAACAGCCTAAAGTCTTTATTATGTTTCTTGAACCATTCTAGAACAATGTTTGCAATGTGGCAGCGAGCATTATCCTGCCACTGCCATTAGGGAATACTGTTGCAATAAAGGGGTGTGGTTTGTCTGTAACAATGTTTAAGTCGGATCATACACGTCAAAGTAACATCCACAAGATCTTTCAGCAGAACATTGTTCAGAGCATCACACTGCCTCCGCTGGCCTGCCTGTATCATACAGTGGAATACCTCTGGTGCCAGATCTCTCTCACACCGGTGAGAGATGAGAATGATGTGAAAGAAAATGTGATTCATTAGACCAGGTAGTCATTAGACCCTTCTTCCTTTACTCCATGATCCAGTTCTGATGCTCGTGTGCCCATTGAGGGTACCTTTGTTCCTCATGCACCTCAATACATCAGTGAGCCTTGGGGACCGCTGAACCTGTCACCAGTTTACCGGTTGTCCTTCCTTGGATCAGTTTTGGTCAATACTAACCACTTGACCTGGCCTTTTAAAGAGATTGTCTGACCTTGTTTCCAACACTTTCATTTCAAGAACTGACTATTCACTTACTTACATATAACAACCCTTTGAGGGTTTTGACTGATCAGTGTGTGTTTGTGTGTGTGTACAACTTCAGTAAAAACCCATTTGCAAATCATAATGCTCCAAACTGGTGACTGACCGGTGAGCTGCCGCCGCGTCTCAATGTCCCGGTTCACACTGAGCAGACGCAGGATCACAGCAACACCATCACAGTCTTTCACCTCCATTTTGTTGTCGCTGTTCTCAAAGACGGCGTTCCGGAGCGCTCCTGCTGCGGCTTGCTGCAGCTCTTCATTTTCAGAACCAAGAAGCTTCAACAGCTTTGGGATGCCATGCAGGTGAAGCAGCTAAAGAAGGCCAAGATGGGTGTCACACTCCATTTATCACTCCAAAAACAACAACTACTCACGTAACAAAACCAGCTGAAACTGTTCTGCTTGAGTTCAGACTTCAGATCAGCATTTGAGAAATGATACACAGTTGTTCTACAGTTGTGCTACTTACCATTTTCTTGGCGTCTGCACTGCTGTAGCACTGGTTTTGTATGAACTTTGCAGCAGTCACCTGCTTTTCCATGCTCTGCTGAGTGAGAAGATTCACAGCCGTCTTCAGAGTCATCTCTGTACCTTGCTTTCCCCTTCTGTCACGCGCGCGCGCGCACACACACACACACACACACACACACACACACACACACACAATTTAACTTTTTTTAAAAACATTTTTTACATTGACAAATGCAGGTTGCAGTTATAAAGAAAACAGAAGAGAGTTTTGTTATTTTATATTAATTCTAACAATATAACATTTTATATTATAACATATTATTTCTCAACAGAGATATGCAGAAACATCTTTACTGATGTGGTCATCTCACAATTTAATAGAAGCCTTTGTATCCCACTTTTATTGCTATCATGACACTAGCGGCTCTCTGGGATTTCCCACGCTATATTCGATGCCTTTTTCAAATATTCAATAAAGTATGATAGACATCCATATATCCATAATCTTAAATAATCTATTCCACTCTGCCCCTGGGTTTGTTTCTGCCTATGGGAAACACTGAAAGTGAAACTCACTAAAAAGTCAAACGTGCAGATTCTATCAATACAGAATATAAAAGTAAATGTAAATAATTACTTTACAATGTCATTAAATATGTACTTCCATATAAATAATACTTGAACATTACTGTACTGCAAAACGATGAACAATTCTAGACTTCTAAGAGCTGAGGGGTGTTTTAAAATAGCAGTGTATACTCTGAAGATCTTACTTTATAGATTCAAACCTTGCTTCTCGTTTGATCTCAGGTTCTAAGGTGAGCGCTGGCCTGTTTGTCCTCGCCTCAGTGTTGACCAGCAAGGCGGTCTGTGAAGGCCGTCTACTTGTTGCCTCCTGCCTCTCCCTCCCATCATGGACCAGCCAGGACAAATCCTGTGATCCGTACTGTGCCTGTTGGTGCAGACTGAGAGATCTCTGCAACTTCTGCCTCTCCAAAAACATCTGGTGATGCTCTGATTGGAGGGGGCCTACTTGCGGGTTGCTGGGCAGGAAGACATCATCCAAAGGGTCCAGCTCATAGATGGGCTTTCGGGGGAGATGCTGTGTACCAGAACGGCCCACCATGAAAGACTGAGTGTTCCGAAAAGACTCAGAGTGTGCATAGTGCCGCGAAGGGACAGCTGCCTGAAGACGGTCGGCTGAATACACAGATCGCATGGCAGGCAGTGTAAAGGCCGCAGAGTCCCAGCAGAAGCCGTTTCCAGAAAGGCTGTACCGTAACGTCCCACAGCCCCCATTAACCTGAGGGAGCCCTGGACTCGGCCTATGAGAAACGTCCACCCTCCGCACTGGTCTAATCGACTCTGATGTGAAAGATGAGCCCTGTGGCAAAAATAATTTCATGATCATTTCAGTCCTCTATGAAAATAAAACTAATGAAACCCCAGTTTAATCAAGAAAGTTTGGAGAATTTCTATTGGTGCATGAAAAAGCCAGCTGGTATTTGTTAGGTGCTATGAAGAGACATTTTATGACAACGCTAATAGTTTCATGATAACGATAATATAAAAAAACAGCCGTACCTTTACTGAACCATTCCTGACTGGTGTGGTGGTTGCCAGTTGGCTTGTAGACAGACTACCTGAGAGAAAAACAGAAGCTTATTCTACATCCTCCTGCTTTGTTCCAAATTCTCAGTGATGCCTGAGTGGGGGACAACCACCATTCCGAAACTCATCCTTTTAAAGTTTCTTTATTACTTCTTTGCAAATTTCCCACCCCTGGGACTAATAAAGGGTTATTTTATCTTTTATTACATGGACAAAAGTGTTGGGACACCTGACCATAACACCAACAGGGACTTTAATGACACTGCATTCAAATACATAGACTTTAACATGGAGTTGGTCACCCATTTTAAGCTATTTAAGCTTCCACTCTTCTTGGAAGGCTTGTGCCCATTCATTCTGTAGATCATTTATGAGGTCAGACACTGGTGTTGGACGAGAAGGACATTAAAGTGACGCCAACAGACCCATTTATAGACCTTACACAAAAAGATGTTATCACACATTGGACCTTTAGCCTCATATGCCCAGAATAATCAAATCAGTAGTGAAGGAGTTCCCCCTCCCCCTTGGTGTGTCCTACCTCTGAGAGTGGGCCGTTTTCCTCTCCGGGACAGGGTGAGCTGCACTTGCTGCTCCACTCGGCAGCGCCGGTCCGGCCGGGCCAGCCGCTCCTCGGACGGCAGAGCTAGACTAGAATCATCAGGTTTCCCCGAGCCGTGGAGGGACAGCACTGTCCTCACGTACAATGACTCGTCGGCCGCCATGCTGTCCACGTCCCTTCGTGGGAATCCGGTCCGAAACTACCTGCTCTTTGTATGTCAGGTGTGTTTTTTTTTTCCTTTTGTTTTTTTCCCTAAGGGCGTGGCTTCTGTGGCTACTTTAGGGCGTGGTTACCTGGACGACTCGTAGGTTGCCGTGGCTACCGGAGGGCGTGTTTTCCGAGCGTCACGTCACAGATTGAATTACCTGCAGATGTTTAACCTGTTGATCTGCAAAGATATCAATACACAGAGGAGGACAGAGCACTGCAACCACACCCAAATATTCTCACCC
>JBBPCX010102622.1:0-22654 GCA_037974365.1 Hydrocynus forskahlii
CTCTCTCTCTCTCTCTCTCTCTCTCTCTCTCTCTCTCTCTCGCTCTCTCTCTCTCTCTCTCGCTCTCTCTCTCTCTCGCTCTCTCTTTCTCTCTCGCTCTCTCTCTCTCTCGCTCTCTCTTTCTCTCCCCCACTCTCTCTCTATCTCTCTCTCTCTCTGTGTATGTCTGTGTCTCGTCCAGAATGCCTTATGTTCTATAACGTTAACTGTAACTGTAGTTTTGTTTCTTTTCATGTTTCCTTTTCTGTGGTCTGTTTCTCCTCCCTCTATTAGAGGGCTGGGGAATTTAGATAAAGGATTACAGTTTAAACTCATTATCTTCTATTAGTTTTGCAAACAGTTTTATTCCTGGAGCTTCCTGGCAGTGTTTGCTGCATATTCCACAGGCCCATCTGTACAAGTGTGTTTGTGAGCACGCAGCTTGTTGTAAGCAAAATCAAATATAAAATAAAATACGTTTTTTTGGCTTTTGCCCCACCAGCAACCTTCTAAACCTAGCTTAAGATTTGTGTACTATTCAGGTGTGTTTACACTTGGTTTTAAAAGGATTTCTCAGGTGATCGGACAGCCGAGAGTCTAAGATTTTCCATTCTCTCACCAACATTGTAAAAATTCTTACTATTACCACACACTACAATACTTTGTTCAAATGTTAATGCAGTGCATCATTTTAAGCAGCCATACAGCTGGGGATATCCCTATCAACAGAATCCAACACATCTTCTTCCACACTGCAAAACAAGGGCTGGTCAGGCAACACTTTGTCCAACTCATAAAAAAATGAGAAAGTTACCCATCCAGTCCCTTTCAGACTTATTATCTTTGTTTCTGGCTCTATGGTGCTCTAGCTTCAAGTCTTTTATTTTACAATCCTCCTCTCCATTTTTTTGAGCATTAGCATGCTGTCACATCATGTATTTTCCAGCCATGTCTTGTTGGGGATGCATTAGAACCCATTAGTGTTTACACTACAAGAGATCAAATGGTCAAATGCGTACCAAAAGGTTTGAGTGATTGATTCACAATGCGTCCTGGTGCTTGTTTACATTTGTTATTTCCACCGTACACCTGTAATCCAAATTCCCAGGACACTATTGAAAACCAAGTGTGGAAAGGGCCTTTGTTACCCTCGGGGCTGTCACTAAAGAAATCTACCACTTATTTTTGTAAGTGATCAAAAAATCACTGTTTTGTCTGGACCTTTAGACCCTAACAAAGTTCCAGAACACTCCTTGGAATGTCAGACACTTCTCAAAAGCTTGACCACTCTTAACAAAGCATTTTATCATCAATCAGGAGGAAATTATAATGGTTTATTTAAGTCCAAAAGTGAGTGACAACTCCTTAAAATGAAATCACCAAGAGGCAGAAATTAACACAACACTGTGAGACCAGGAGTGAAGGAAAAATGAGCATGTGCATTGTAGCAGACAATAAATAATATTCCTAGAATTAGAATGTGAACAAAAACATTTAAGAAATAAAGAACTGGGAGCATACATGAGCTGACTTCAGCAGATGTTTAATACTTCTAATATGAATGATTATTATCATATTATGTTCTAACAATTTGTGTAGCTATAAAAATCATACATACCATGCGTGTTGTTAAAGTTAGGTTCCACATCTCCTCTAGTACTTGCTCCAGGCAGTGACAGTTTCTACCCATTTCTTTGAAAGACTGAAGCAAGAAGTAATAAGAAGTGTTTACACAAAGGGAAATATCAAAATAAGCTCTTTTGCTCAGTTGTTTCTCACTCACTCGTTTGGTCAGTGCGGTTGCAGGCTGAGTGAAGTGGAAAACACAGAGCGAACAGGCAAGACGACTGCCGATATCTTATTGACAGAGGCTGTTGGATTTCCAAATGATCCATATCAAAGACTGAAATATCTCACTCCCGGTTGCACATGACCATGGCCATGTGCTCAGTAAAGTAAAGTGAAGTAAAGTGAAGTGGCCCCTTATAGTCACGCATGAACACAACACACCACAGCACAGCATACAGTGTAAACAACGTGAAATTCTCTCTCAGCGTTTGACCCATTCTCCAGCTACCTCAGTGGTGCCACTAACAATCCTGGGATTCGAACCCACAGCCTTCTGTTCGCAGGGGCAATGACCTAATTACTAAGCCACCAGTTACCCCCCCCAAAAAAAAAAAAAAATAAAGGACTCTCAAAGATTTACATTTTGAACTCACTTCTATGTCACCACTGCTGTCTTGACTAACTGAAATCTGGCCAAATCCATCATGTGCTGTCAGTCAAATTGCCTTGAGTGCTAATAGGTGTCCCTTATGGAGAAATGCTTCCTCAGACTGCAGAGCACATCTTCGGAGACCTGTGGGGACCATGTTTTTCATTCAAATTGCAAACCAGTCACAAATTAATTGAATAGTAAATTGTAATTGTATAATAAATTGTAATCATAATAGCCCAAGTTGTTGTTTATGTGGAAAGGAAATAAATTTAGCAAGATAATAGTAGCAGCAGTTATTGGACATTGAGAGGTGTTACCATTCTGAACACTATAAATAACACATTCTTTCAGTTATACACCTGCCAGAACATTAGGTTCGAGCTGTAAATATATATTTTTTATTCACGGAATACTCCAGCATTTTCCAACCAAGGATTCCAAAACATTCAAAACATAACATTAGTCATCGCCTGCTGGTCCAATGCACGACATTGTGTCATGAAAAAACCCAAAACCAAAAGCACCTCAAACCCAACAAGTTGGAAGATACTTCCATATTTTCCCGTTGTGGGGACCTATTTTGAAATATTTTGAAATAGAGAATCAAGTGCAGAAGTTTGTACACCTGTGGTCAATTGACATGTTTTGTAATTTACACATCCTTAAAAATGACATTCTCGACACATTACTATTAAAATTCAGAGACTGGCTTCCAGCGTTTAGGGAATGTCACTTTGTAAAGTAAATAAAAGGTGGTCTATTCCTCCCAGACCACGACGCTGTGGATGCATGGTGTGCAGAGTGGTACAGAGTTTCTCCTGCATGCAGTTTACTGCAAGCTGGACTGCTTTGCCTGTGGCATAAGTCAGCAGATTGGAGACGTAACATGACTTCGGCTCAGGGAGCACCCATCTGTTCAGAAGCTGTGCGGCTCAGGGTACAGAGGAGCACCAAAGAGCCACTTCTGCCATCCTATCACTTCAGAAAATGAGTGTGAGTGACGAGGGAGGGCACAGAGATCTCCTTGAGCACTTACTCCCCAGGCAAAAAGCTCACTTGCCTGTCATTCTCCCCAAATTACCGTCTGATCCTGCCTAAGTAAAGGGATCTACATCTGCTACAGAAAGTCTGAGGAGCAAATGAAGTAGGTTTCAGACACAAATATGATATATATTTACCCAAAAAGCATGCGTTATTTATGAAAGTAGAATAAAATCCTTAGGCACACTTTATGCACCATTTATATGGGAAACTTCGTTTCTTTCAGTTGCATATTGTTGCTACAGTAACTTCTTCAGAATGGACTGAACTTTAATTAATGCTTGTTAAGAGAAATTTGGCAGATTTTTCTGCATAATTAATTGCATTTCGATGGAAACTTAGTCATCCAGAGCGGTTTGAAATGAAATTCTTTCTTTTGCAGAAACTTACTGAGTTAGAGTAGTTTGTGATAGGAACCAGACATCCAAAGTGTCAAATACCTCTTAATGCAACCGCTCACGAATTTATTACAAAAAGTAATCTTGGATACACTGCCTGAAGACTGAGACACTGCTATATGAGAAGGCTGTGACCAAAACCATACTTTTTAAAATCCATTCATAGCAGAGAGGTACATGTAAAATAGTCCCCTAGGAAAACAGGTTTTTTTTGGTCAGTTTTGGCACAGTTTTACCATCAAAAACATCACATAAAAAAATCAGAACATGTGCAGGTCCCCTGGTCATTTTGGATAGTAAAAAAAGTGCCTTGCTCCAAATGGGGTAATTCATTTGTAAATCTGGCCGATCTGTGATGTAGTCTACGGACGTATAGAATGCGAGGCAAGTTGTTCAGAAATCGGGCATTTCTGAACAACTTTCCCTGGGAAGGATATGAAAAAAAATGACAAAAATGATCTGTACATCTCAATTTCTACCGAAGAAACCATATAATATGAAGGAATTTTGAAAGGAAATGGATTTCGTTGCAAGGGTTTGGGTTAGTATTACCATTACTACTGCAATGTTTAGCCAAATTTTCAACTTTTTTCAGACTGCCCTCAAATGTAGTCATGTTCAGTTGCACCTGGTAATTAGGTCCGTCCCTATGGCATGATGCCTGCAAGGTGGAAAAGGTGGAGCCACTGCCTCCTTTCACTGGGAGGACACACTTAACTGGCAACTCTGCTCTCAGGCAATAAATTCTGTCTTGTTTTGGAGGGATGGGCGAAGAGGGACTCGTAGAGAGCGCAGTCAGTTGTGCACTCTTGGACTCCTGGCCACAAATGGCAATATCACTGACAGGCACAGAACTCATGATTTCCAAAGGATGGGACGCTGGTAGCACTAAAGAGCCTTGGACCATTTCTGTTGTTCATTCATCATGAAATATTCTCACAAAGTGCTCTTTCGACAATGACAATGATGATTGAATTGTATTCATCAACCCATGGAATTGTCTCCATCTCTGAAAACCAGGCATAATTAGTAGTAGTGTCTCAAAAGCATGTGGTTGGTAGACGTAATCACAGTGGTGGTGGTGAATCAGGACTACTGGAGCTAGGTCTTCAATTCATGCCAGAAATATTAACATTCAAGGTCAGTGTTAAGTTAACTTCATTATGCAAATTTTTGGGGGAAATCTAGATTAAACAAAGTGCACGACTACCTATTGGTTTCACACATTGGATATCGAAATTCAGTCGATTTCACTTCCTAATTACAGTGGAGGTTTAATTTGATGTGTAAAGCCTTCAGTCCAACTATATCACCCACTCATGGCAACAGCAGGTGGGATCGGACCACCAGAGTCACAGAGGCAGTGCCTAGAATATTCCTCCTTGTATGCCTGATGTGGTACTAGACTACAAATTTATCACAAACTGCTAATAAACAGGGTCCTGGGTTCCCAGCCATCGATGTTGAGCTGTGTAATTAACAGACAAATATGTGGCGCTATGTCTTCACTGTGAAAATACTACTCACTTCTTTATAGTATTCTGTGTACTTCCACAGAAAATTGCAGTCTGTTGACTTAACAATCCAGTGTAGTTACGTAGACTTAAACACAGATTACATTTCTTTATAAAATAAACAATTACAGATTCCTACTCATAACCCAGATCACATTTGTGTCAACACAGCCATTTGCCAAAGAGTAGTTGAACTTGGTATATAAGGTCCCACAAAATTCTGATAAAAAACACACTAAGATATTTACCCTCGGGATCTTAAATCCTTGGGATCTTCATCAAATCTTTCCTCTACCTCAGTTCGGCAGCAAATAAGCTGTAGTTACTCAATGAAATGTCCATGTTACAAATCAACACTCAACAAATCAACGAACAAATACTCACAAGCAAACAAACGTAAACATGGTAGCCACGCAGAAATATCGAATGCTTCCAGATGAAGAAATATCAACCATCTAAGCTTTGTTTTCCGCCATGCATCTTAATATTTGGGTTCATACAGGAGTGCAAAGTCCCCAAACATGTGCAAGCTTCGGAGTGTAATAAAATCCAGATCACACACACTGCTGGTAGCTTTCATGACTTGACAATACAGTTAATAGGAGTTAGGTAAATAAACAATTTAAGGTGTCCTACTCCTATAACATTGACCAGTCTTATTATGATGTGCTTTGAAATCTAAATGAGATTTTGTGCACCCTAGACAAATAGGAAGTACTTAGGCACCACTGTACTTCTCATGGTTGACCCCGGGCATTCTTATTAGGAAATCATGCCTGGCCTTGCAACAACAGTCCCACTCAAGCTAAGTGCTGAGAAATTAATGGTTGCTAACTCAGATAACATGGAATTTACTAGAGCTTCCCCCATTTATTTCTGATTCATCAGATGTTCAAAAGCATTGTCCTTGTGCCTTGCATGGACTGTTCAAATGCACTGTAATTTTGCTGTACAGCTTCCATTTTAGTGACGCGCACCCTAAAGCAGCCAACAGCTGGTGAGGGGGATATCTTTTGCTGTGATGTACATGCAGCCTTAATCATCTTGCCCTTAAAAAAATCTATTAAAACATTCTCACACATACACTGTGTGTAGGGAGTCACAGGATGCTAATGAGGTCATGATGACTCTTAAAACCTCCTCTGAGCCAGCTGGAAGCCTCTGGTCTCCCAATATTGTAATGCATGTATTAATGTGTGCTCTCAATTCTCTGTGCATTTCTGTGCTTGTCACTTCTGTAATCAAGACCTAAAAATGAAAAGATAATGGACCAAAAATCATTGTACATACAAAGCATAAAATACATAAATTATGGTCATCTATCATTCATGAGAAGGTAAGCTCTGACCATGGTTTAAAAATGGATGGAAAATCCACGGAGAGGTTTTTGCATAAGGGTCCCTGTGGGTGTGGATCTTTGCATCAGAGAGAATTTTTAAGTGTTCTTAGATTTAGGTCACATTTCTTTGAGAATGTATGATGACGATGTGCATGAGTATGCTAGGAACTGTGTTGTCAACCTACCAGCGTAATGACAAATCAGCCAGCTCTCATGGCAGCTCAGGCGCAGTAAAACATGTAATTCAGTTGGAAAGTTATGAAATACAAGCTCTTTTTAATGAATTGTTCTTAAGAGCAAATTAGAACCATTTTTCTTTCAAAGGATCATCTTATACCAGCTTTTACCATACATTAAATATGACAAAATCCACATTATACAACCACACAGGTTTGGAAAAAAGCTTTATGACCATGTCATTATAACAGCACCCGAGGCATAGCCAGAACTTTTTGAATGGGGTGGCCAGGTTAGACAGAGGTTGATCTGACTGGGGTGGCAAGCTACTAGGAAAAAAAATTGTGTCTGACTGGGCATCACGTACTTGAATACATGTTTTGGACTGTTCTGTGTGTCAACCATTTTTTCCCACAGTAATGAATAGTGGGCAAAAGTTTCTTTGGCCCACTTGCATCTGCATGATACAAATACACTACTGACATCCTGTCAACCTAGCAACAATCTGGAACACCATGGCGAATACTAAAAACACCTAATCGACCACATAGTAGCACCCTAACAACCAAAACAGATACTACGCCAAGATACTACTGAAAATTGCTTAAGCTGCTCAATCTGTATTTCCTTCAGGATATGCACTCTTCTATATTAAAATAATGAATGGATTTTCGTCAAATTCAAAGTTTTGATGACTCACCAGCCACTGTTAATGTTAGCTGGCTGGCTTCCGTAATTTACTTAGTAACAAGACAATGTGTTTTGGTACTTATTTAATGGATGCACTGATCTATGTCCACAACAAAATAACAAGTGCAGCAAGTGTATTGATGTGAAACTCTAGTGCATATACTATTTAGACAATGTGCAGAAAAATGGCAAGGGCAAACGGCACCACCTCTTTCTTTTTCTTGTGTTCTTTGGTGTGAAGTATAGCTCATAGATGTCTGTTCTGTTTCAGCCACCCTAAAACGCTAAAAATTCTTGATTTTTGTTTGTTTTTTTTATAGGAGTAGCACCATCTTCTTGCACCCTAGTATACCTTTTGCTAATGCGAGTGCAAATAACACAGCGCAGAAACATATTTCCGACATTTTTATGATGTCTTCTTCCTTTTTGAACTAGCTCTAGCAAGATACAGCAAGATATAAAATATGCTTTTTCATAAAACACACACTTCCCCAATTGCATTCCACTTGCGTCTGGATCTGGGTCCTCAGCCAAAGTTGAATTCATCAAAAACAAGCCCAAAATCGCTGAATCCTCAGCAGACCCCTTCTTTCCTAATTGTTCTTGGATTTAAATTCGCGACAGCGGAACTGTGAGGGAGGACAAAAACGGTTTATTGAAGCGTTTCAGAGGAAAACACCGAAAGTTGTTCAGAGGTCCAGAATGTACTGGCAAGGATGTCTCGTTATTCTCTGCAGATGAATACAAACCCATGGTTCAGGTCAGCTTGTCCTTGGAATGACTCATTCTATTGTTAATGGGGCCGGACCTTTAAGACAACGGTTTGGTTTCTGTAGCACAACATGTAGTGTTTCAGCAAGGGCAATCAATACTGCAAAGTGCACTAAGCGAGAGGTCTGCACAGTACTTTGGGGACACTTTAGGCATCTCAAATGTACCCATTTTCTCCATAGGTGACTGCGTAATTCAAGATGCCAGCACTCTTAACATTTCAGCAGCAAGAGCACAGGTGCTTTGACCAAAGACTGAAGCTTTACCTTGTTCTCCCGTGCAATTTCGTGAATTTCAAGCTGTTCGTAGACACTGACACTAAAAAAAGCAAGGATTATGAAGTAAATTCACCGGCAAAGAAACAGCTCCGGGTAGCATATAACTTAACTCGCTTTAAAGCTGAGGTCACACTTCTAGTGAAGATTTGAATTGGCGAAGGAAGTAATACACATGATTCGGAAAGGATATTTCGAAAAGAATTACTGTTTGGTTAACTTTACTTTGGCAAGCCGTAAGGGGTAGGTGACAACACCCTGGACGGATTACCAGTCCATCCCAGGGCAGACACCCAGACAAACACATTCATACTGTCACCATACTTGAAGCCGAACAAGCGGTACGAGAGGTAGGACTGTAGGAAATCAATGGAAGAAACATCAATAACCTTTAATATACGCATGACACAGCACTTACGGGGCCAAATCAGGAAGAACTAGTGAAAAGACTGAAAAGTTGAGGCCTCAGCTCAACATGATGAAAACAAAGGTTGTGAAAATAGGAAGAACCCCTCTGATGGTGAAGCTACAGATGGTTTTTCATCTTGGATCAATTACGCACAACAAAGGATCCAGTAGTCAATACAACACAGGTTGGCACTCGGCAGAACAAGGATGAAGGAGATGTATGATGTGTCTCCAAAAACGAAGATCAGAATGGTCCACACCATGGGCTTTTCAGTGGCTCTTCATGAATGTGAAAGCTGGACAATAAAAAGTAATACAGTGAAAAGTATCGATATCTTTGAACTTTGGAGATGGTGGAGATTTCTGAGATCTTAGGCAGCAAGGAGAATAAACAAACGGATCCCTGACCAAATCAATCCTTGGCTTTCAGTAGAAGCCCAGATAACCAAATCGAAGCTCAACATTTTTTGGAAGGAGCAAAACAAAACTGAAAGAAAGGACCAGAACTGGATCTGATACTCAAACCGTTAATGGGCCCACATCCTTTCCCTGTGGTTCTCAGTTCATGAGGTTTTCTAGACCAAAAACATTCATTTTTTATGTGATGATGTATACATGAGCTCTGAAGAAAGATCAAAATACGATGATATTTTTAGTGGTTATTTGAGGATGTGAAAGCCAGACAATGACATATAAAAAATGAGACCCTTTGATCTTTGGAGACGGTGAAGATTTTTGAGATTGGCTGGCCTATGTTGTACCTCATTCATACAGAGGACTGAAATACTCAACTTTACCAGCAGGACTTAACGGCTGTAGGCTGAACAGATGGACTTTTGTACAAGTCTTGGTTTTTGTGACATCACAAAACCAGTGGATTACAAACAGGCCGTTTTCGCAACTTAATTTTCATGTATGGACCATATGAGCTGGGGGAATGTTTTTAAACATAGTGGTCTTACGTACCACATTACATGCATTATTTAAAAAGAGCAGGACTAATTCAGTTTTCCACAATAGGAGCCTTTAAAATATGCCTGGATTGACTAGATACCGACATCTCTAATACAAGGACTATGATCTGACAGACACCAGCAGGCCACATGTACAACTGAACTGACATGAACAAGCTATTAAAGCAAAAGGGGAAGAAAGTACCAAAAGTCAGGAATTCTTTTCCACCAGCAATAGCCGCTGACCAAGTCTAACAAGAAAAGTTTTAAATTCATGTCAAAAGAGCGAGCCTGTCATGTTGAAACATCAACTACAATCTTTTATTCTTGCAGATGAAGACCATTTCTGCTTTCTGTTGTTGCAAGCCGTGCTTTCTCAGTCATGATCAGTTATGATTGTATAATCTATTCCAAAGAAAGTAGAAGTAAAAGTAAGAGGTAGTTTGCTCTTTCAGAGCATGCTGAGCTGCTAAACTCGAACTGTGAGCAATGTTTTATACAGTCACAGTGTAGCTTGCCAGTTTCTGGCCTGACTTTATAAATATCACACTCTCGTGCTGCACACGTTCATACACACATTGCATAAATGTGGATACACAAACATTACAGCCCGAATGGCCAAACTCGGGTCAAAATTGGGGCAAAATAAAAAAAATACAAATAAATAATGATAATTGAATAGTATAACAATGGGGTTGTTTAACAAACTGAAACTCTGGTGACATTAAAATCCTTGATCCAAAGATTACATTTGAATAAACTGCACTCAATTGTTTGAGTTTGTTACAGTATTTTTGTTGATATAAGTCTGTATACGCCTACTCTATTCGACCGAATGGAAATGTGTGATAAATGTCTGTGCTTGTGGTGTCTACTTAGCTGTTTCTTCATCTGGTGAGCTAGCCTGAGTTTCTTCTGTTACTGAACTGATTAACTGTTGTACTGCTGTTTTGTTGTCCACGTAGACTTCCTTTATTCTACATTCCTACTTTGTGGTGTGCGTAGGCTGCCATTGTCTCTGGTGGGGTTAGCTTATGAGCTTAATTGCTGTCAGCTAGATCATTCTCACCTGGTGTAAGAGAGGCCAGAGGTAATTCGTGGGAGTGGCTTCACCGAAAAATTGTAATTACTTGCCATATTAACAGTTTTATATGGCAAGTAATTCACAGAGTGAAAGGAGCTCACAAAGCACCTATCATCAAAGAATATATGAAAATGTAACTGTGTCAGCCTAAGGATCTCACCCAGAGAATTTCATTCATTCATTTCCTGTAACCGCTTAATCCTTACTAGATTCGGACACAGGGACTCACCCTGGGTTGGGCGCCAGCACAACGCAGACGCAGAGAATTTAACATAATATAATAGGAATTAATAGGTATTTGTAGGTATTAAATAAATTTCATCAAAACCACGAAACCAGACGTGATTTCCAGCATAAAGAAATTACTGATGGATCATAGAATGAAAGCTAAAAATGTAATGAAATAACATCTACTAGAAGCACAATTACTTCAAAGACCAAAAGCAATTTGATTCTTTATTACAAAAGTACACTTTGTGCTTGAGTAATTTATTTTGAAAATGCATCAATAAGCACATTAAAATTGTTCCATAATCACACCAGCAAATAATTTGCAGGCTATAATAGTTAAAAAAAAAAAAAAAAAAAAACATCAGCGGCAGCAGCACTAAGGCTTACCTTGGGGAGGTAAACTAATAGGAAATGGAGCTCAGTTCCCCTCAAAGCACATGCACAGTCACACACACACACACACACACACACATACGCACTAACACACACACACACACTGCAACAGTGAGAAATGAGCCAAACCAAGTGCTCCTGTAGAGCTCAAAACTGTGAGGGAACTCCACCTGGTGACTAGCCTTCCTCATGCAGCCCCAAATTGCAACGAAAAAGATGTTATTTGGGCAACAAACAAGACACAAAAATGACGGGGACCAAGTGATGCTCCAAACTTAATGAAAGAACATACATTCCTGAGACAGATTTACAGACCCCTACAAAAACAAAATAAAAATGAAAATGTCACAGCACGTACCAACGCTGTGCACACGGCAGTACTACATACCACTTCAACGGTGTGTACTACACTAAAAAAACATGAAAACATGACTGAGGCAGGAACAGGAAAACAAAAGCAACAAAAAAATGAAATGATTCAAACAAAAAATGATTAAAGCCCTCCACACCAGCTCTTCAAGAACAGCTTGGCTGCCTGCTGGGCCAAAAATTTATTTTAAATGTCCCTTATGTTAAAATTAGCCATCCCGTACTCATGTGCGCTGGAACCATTATAGCAGGGGACGTGTAACCCCCCACTTTTCAAAAGCATTTGTTTCATCCCCCCCCACTTTCCTTCCCGGACAACAGCCGAGACATCGAGCGCTGCGCGCAGCCCCCCAACCCTGCCGGGCAACAGCCGAGATGTAGACCCCTGTGTCTCGTCCCCCCACATTAAAAATGCCGGTGCCTATGCTCATACCTTGTGTACGCATATTCAAAGTGTAGAAGTACTCTTCAGTCATGAGTTCCCCGGAAAAGCAGCAGCATGGGAGGTGAAGCTAACAGATCTGCACTACTGCTACACCTTAAATAACAAGTCCAATGCAGCATTAAGACTAAAGGTATATCTACCTGAACAGCAGGGATGGGGAGCGTACATAAAATGAAGTGAGCAACCTCAATGACAAGCTGAAAACCAAATGTAAACTCAATGGATGTTTTAATCCGAGCATGTAATACGCAAGGTGTCGACACAGACCGAGTTAGTTATGAAGGTGTGTGTAGATAAAGGACTTCCAAAATCACGTAATTCAAATCAAAATCACACTTTAAAAAAATGGTGGCATTTAGGTGTAGTCTGTCTTTTTCTTTTCTCGTGCAAACCGAAGGCATGTGTAAATCAATCTTCTCACCATAATATGACAAAACTGGAAAAAAAAAAATTTATCCACAACCCACACACTTTTGTTTTTAATGTAAAATGGATTTCTATAATTCCTTCTCTGCACATCTGATCTTTGCTCTTTCTCATTTCCTGGGGAAGAAACTTGACTGGATGTGTTTCTGCACCAACAAGTGTGTTCTTCTGAACCACTCGGCGGTCCTTACGGCAGATTAGCATTCATGGCCCTTTCAGAGGTTCTCCCTCTTCAATAATCATAAGACAGCAAATGAAAACATCAATTTGCGAGCGTGAAGCAATCCTGAAGAGCGCGGCTTATGCAATTCGTCTTGAGAGCATTATGCGTTGTTCCTCTCTTTAGCCTCATCTCCGTCTCCAAGGAGGTGTTGTAAACCTTGTGTCGCAGCTACATATCCAGAATGACAAAATTTAGGCGGATGAATTATGGACGGTATGATCAATTGCTGGCGCTTGCACTTCAGATTCATACCACAGCAAACTGAGACTAAAACTGCAGTTTTGTGGAAATTGTCTCTATTCCAGTTAACGGCTTAAACGGTTGTCAGCGCACCCCTGCCAGGCAACTAGGCCATAATACCAAATCATTGTCACCTTTGTGGCATGTGACTGCAGATTACATCATTTTACCAAGCTTTCTGAGTGTCGCTGGGAAATGTGTCAGTCATTAGATTGCCCTAAGCCCTCACCCTTGTTAAATCCCACCAAACCCTCAAACTGCACCCAGTGTCTCAGTTCTGTGTGTGTGGAAGTTATACATTGGATTCCCCAAATTTCAAGTGATTGGAGTGCATGGTAAAAATGTAACCTATTTCTTCATCATATAAAGAGACACATAAGACAAGGTATAGGACGTGGATTAACATGAGTGGAGGACCTCATTATGAACTAGGTCTTAAAAAAGAACACAAGGAACACAAGGTATGTGGCAAGCACAAGTCTGGCTGCCTCTCAAAGTCTTGTAAGTTAAATTAAAATGAAAGAAGCCAGAAATTAAAATGAGACACTTTCTGTCAGGCATCATCCAGTGCATTCCTACATAATCTATTCTAAATAATCACTTAATGTTGCCTTACTTGTCAAGAGGAGGAGAATGTAGGATTAAACCTCGCAATATGAGCACAAACCATCATTTCAGAATGTAATAGACTTGTGATAGCCTAAATACCTTCAAGCTAGCTTAGCTAGTAGTGAAAGTACTTTATAAAAACATATTGCTCTAGATCATTAGTGAAGGGTCAGTTCAGATAAATAGCGATAGTTTATGCAGCGTTTGGGTCTGGGTAACAGCTCTGACATTCCATTTGGAGCAAGGTTATTGGACTGGCTTAGGGTTGTTAAACCCTGTATGTTGAACTTTACATTTTGCATGACTGAGGTTTGCCATCATTTGTGGCTCAGACAGAAATCTAAATAGCCTGCTTTACAAGTGCGTTAGAAAAGTGCTGATGATAGCATTATCATATTTTGTTTGTATAGGGGGACCCATGGTGGTGCAGTGGCTAGCACTGTTGCCTCACACCTCCAGGGTGGGCGGTCCATGTCCTGGCCTTGTGTGTGTGTGTAGAGTTTGTATGTCCTGCTTGAGGTGGCGTGGGTTTCTTCCAGCATCTCCGATTTCTCCCACAGTCTGAAGACATGCGTGTCAAGTGAATTGGGGATTCTAAATTGTGTGTGTGTGTGTGTGTGTGCGCACCCCGTCCAGGGTCAGTCTCTGCCTCGTGCCTGTTGGCCCCGGGATAGGCTCCATGACCCTAGTAAGGATAACGTGGTTGCAAAAAATGAATGAATGAGTTTGTACAAGCTTGGGCTTTTGTGTGTTGTTGCTTATTGGTTATGATGAGTGCCCTGGGTTCTGCTTGAATGAACAATTGACTTTATTAAAATAAAGGACACTGTTGGACATGTGATGGGCAGAGAGATTTGTTGGGGTGGGGGGGTGTTTGTTTTTTCTATGCTTGGATTTGGCTCGGAAAGGGGCTCTGTTGGAAGAAGCTTGAAGTTTTTCACAATAAAGACAGATTTTTTTTTTTTGGCTGCTAGCATTAGCCTTTGCCACACCAGGCCTGGCATTATGAGCTGTAGCAATCAAAAATCATGGAGGGTCTGGGCCAGGGTGAAAGCAATGCTTTCATGCAGCAAAGGGGAAAAAAAAAGTAATTGCAAGGTACTGAAGCCTAGTAACAATGCTTGTACCCAAAAACATACTGTTTCATTTTCTGAGCTTGTAGGGAAAACACGAGGTGAAAAACCGGCTGTATACTGAGCAGAGCATAAAGAGGAGAGACACATTTACACTCATTTAGAAGATCCGGTCATCTATCCTCCCACATACAGCTAATTTCCTAAAAAGCTGTCGATACAGAGTGAAGCATGCGAACCCTCCTATGTCAATCAATGCAGCCTTTTTCACTGGGTGCTTACCACTACAGAACCAAGTACAAAATATAACGGAACCATGAAAAGAAAAGGACGGCCACCTCTGTTGTGCACCACCGTTTGCTACAGACAATCAATACATTTCCTTGTAGTTAGAAAATAACTATAAACCCTTTGATTCAAAACTCATATAGAATAGAGGCCAGTGGGCAGCAGCTGTAGTCCGTCAATAAGTGGATCACATGTAAGAGTGTATGATGCAAAGTTTTACGCTCTAACAATACAGGTCTTAGTATGAGGCACACATTAGAGGATGTCTGACTGAAGCTGTTATGAAGCTTTCAAACACAGAAGCAGCACAGTATAAAAGAAAAAGTAGTTCTGGTTACTTTTGCCTTCAAACGTTTTCTAGTATTCATGCGCGGTTGGGCGTTCTTGTAAATCACCGCACCAGGCCTATCTCTGAGAGAGTGAGTTATACAGATGATGATGATGATGATGATGATTATTATTATTAAGGGACTGCCTCATTTTAACTTATTGTTATTCACCTGGGTTTCTTTCTTTATTATTATTCTTCCGTCGCACTTAATGCGGCCTGAACCGTGGCGTGCACCCAGGCAACCTATATATCAAAACGTTCGGCTCGTCGGCGCGAGGTGTGGTATTACTTTTATAAGGGTTTCGCGTTACCATGGTGACGCTACACGCCCACAAAGATGGGACAGTAATACAAAACAATGTAATACAAAGCTGTAATACAAAACAATGTGGACAAACATATTGGCCCACCAACACCAACACACACACACACACACTAATGCTATGTTAATGCTATTGCTATGGTAATGCTAGCGCTATGCTAATGCTAATGCTAGCGCTGTGCTAATGCTACTGTTAAGCTAATTCTAATGCCATGCTAATGTTAATGCTATGCTAATGATAATGCTAGCATTATGCTAGCGCTCTGCTAGTGCTAATGTTAATGCTAGTGTTATGCTACTGCTAGCACTGTGCTAATGCTAATTCTAAGATAATTCTAATGCCATGCTAATGATAATGCTAGATTTATGCTAGCGCTATGCTAATGCTACTGTTAATGGTAGCGCTATGCTGATGCTAGCGGTATGCTAATGCTAGCGCTATGTTAATGTTAAAACTATGTTAACACGCGTTACGCTTTTGTTAATGCTAGCGCTATGCTAAAGCTAGTGCTAGTGCTAAAGCTAGTGCTAGGTTAATGTTAATGCTAACTTTATGCTAATGCTAGCGCTATACTAATGTTAATGCTAGTGTTATGCTAATGCTAGCATTATGCTAATGCTAGCACTATGCTCATGCTAGCGCAATGCTAATGCGATGTAGGAGATGGTTGGTATGGAGTCTGTAGGTAGTTTCTTGGCGCCAGGCCCTTTTAAAATTTCATTGGGAATTTTTTTTTTCTAGTTATTATTGTTGTAGATTATTTTCATTTTATTTACAACCCCATTTGACTGAAGACTTTACAATCCATAAATCTTTACAATTAATCAACTTCTGTTATAGTGGTGATTTAAGTCAGTGGGTTTTGTGTTTAAGACATATTGTCCATGACTGTATACTGTGGATGCAGAAGATAGAGGTGAGTGAAAATATGCTGGTGTGTTTCAGGGCTAAACGATATAATCATTTCCCTTTAGTGGATTCTGCCGCGTGACCCTGCTGGCTGTAGTGGTACCCTCACTCTGTTCCCTGAAAGGAGTGCACTTATAGGGTGTTGTCATATTGACTGATGCTGCTTCACCACCATTTCTGCATCTGATTTGAGCTGTAGTCCCCCAAGTGTGATAATGGAGAGAACTCAAAAGTAATATCCACTCTTGAACAAGTGTACAGTTTGAGGCTTTGCAACATGCACACACACACACACACACACACACACACATACACAGATACAGATTTACTGAGCTGAAATGTACTTCTGTGCTTTGTGTCTGCAGATAAATTTTATATTTGCCACATTAATAGTCTCCTCACAGTGCAATCTATTCTCACACAAACTCATCACTTTGAGCGCCTGCAATTTGGAGGTCTTGTCATGGCCGTGTGTAATGATAAATGCATGTGCATCACACTTGCCTTGTCCTCAAGTCGCTGTCACTTATGGGTGTCGTTACCAAAGTTTAGAGGAAATGGACTACAAATGTATTGTCAATAAATGCATTAATTTTCTAAGAATGTTGAATTTGCATGTTTTATTTACATCACTTCTGTGGAGTTATTTGTATTTTGCATTTGTATTGTCTTAATGTCTATCAATATATCACCATATATGCGAAACCACAAATCAGGTATGAAAAATGTGCTTTGGAGGGAAATTATTTTGCTATAAAGAGACTATCTTTTTATTAGGCACTACTGTCTTATCAAGGACCCCAAAATAGGATTAGCCACTGTCTAATGGACAACGCTACTGGAGATGGGAACTCTCTAAAGAATAGCAGCGAGAATACCAGTGAAAGAACAAATTACACATCTTCCCCTTGATTGGCCGTCAAGGCTCATTTGCATTTTTTGTCTCCAGGTTACATGAATTCTGTTGCCAGGTGACTCAGCAATGTTGCTTCTTGTTCTGCTTGTATTGCCAGTGCAAAAGTTTACACACCCATGATCCATGGCTGATATTATAAATTCACGTCACTCAACGAAGAACACTAAGTTATGACATTTTTCTTGCAAATCTTGCACAACTTCAGTTTATTTGCTGAATTTAAATGTTTTATGGTTATTAAGTAGGCCATACGCATAAATAAAAATAACAGATGATATTAAAATATATATCTCCTATGAGCAGCGAGGCGGGATCTCAAATGCTTCCCTGTAGTGCACTAGGTAGGAATTAAAATACAGGCTGCTGTATAATAAGTGTCACTGACAGTCACTGGTGATTTTATAACTTCTGTAGCGTACTATAGAGGAAGTAGGGAGTCACTTCAGAGTACAAATGTATTATTAACAGCTTGTTGTTTAAAAGATGAATTGGTATTGGCATCGGGAGACACTCGAGGTAGGGGCATCAAACCTAAAAAAGCTGCACCTACACTTAAGTTCTAGTCAGTAATCCAAGATATTCCAAGTACACAATAAGAAAAGGTATTTGTGTCAGTGAATTAATAAGTGACTGTAAAATGGATACATTAATATTGATAATGTTATGCATCATATTTTGGTAAATGTTTAATATATGAACCCTGACTGACCCTGCACGATTTAACCCATTATCCTCTCACCCTCCCTCTATATAAAGCATTCCGCCACCCTGTCACGAGTGATGAATTCAATTTCCTTTGTCTTCTTGTTTTCTGGGAGCTTTGTATTGTAATGCATTGAACGCCTACTTCTCGACCTGGTCTACTTAGGTGTGTTTTTTTTTTTCCTGTGGCTTCTATCAGCTTCTCAGCTCAACTGAAATTGAACAAGCAATAGCTTTTCTCTCTCTGGGGATGCACAGATACATGGGCATTGTGCTGAACTGAACTATGGCTTGTTGGGGTACATTTTTCACCCGGAATGCTGTTTCGTCTTTATTAGCTAATGCAGCTACATTTGGCTTCATGTCTTTTAGATGCCGGTGAGTTTCATAATTCATCTGCCAGCCCCAGCTGCCTAGGATGCGACTGAACATATGCCATCATTGCAGACAACTTCAATCACGGAGCTGGTTTTTTTTTTTGTTTGTTTTTTTTTTTTTTGGTGAATTTATTTTGAATTTATGAGCTTGATGATTGGAATTTTGATTTGAATAAAGTGGCTCTTTGATGCGACATGGAATATGTACAAAAGAAAAAAAAAACGTTGTGTAAAGTATTTATCACAGTAACAGAGCAAAATAAATCTTCTGATTCTCTTCACTCAGGGTCCGGCGCTTTACTGCTGCATCGCCCCAGGGGTGCTAACTCGCTCGCTCTTACCTAGTTGTTTACGGTTTAGGATGGCTAAACGTCTAGTTACATTCGTAGGTTGATTCATTTTAATTAAAACACAGCAAACAGTGACAGCGACCTGAGCTTGTGTCTGTTTATGAGTCTGCTATGTGTTTTGCTTTGCATTTGTTTCCCCACATTTCTGTTTCAAAATTCTGCACAAGCTTGGAGGAGAGGCGAAGTTTTTTAAGTTATATAAAGAAAACACAATCACACTAGAAAGGTTACATGGAACTGTTGAAACCTTTTGGATGCATAAGCATGTGCAATGCATGAGCATGTGCAATGAGGAAGATAGCAAAAGAGGCACAAGCAAGATCACAGTTTCTGAACTCCACAGTTCAGTTCAACTTTTTAAAATGTCACAATCCACTGTAAGACACCACCTCCATGACCAGAAGATTTTTGTAAGAAGCCTTGTCTAAGAGCAAGCCAGCAAATGTAGCACCCGACCATTGCAAAATGTCATTGGAACCACAAATGGAATCATGTAAAGGAGTAAAGAGGGGCAAAAATGTAACATTTTGGTCATGCACACTAATGCCACGTTTGTGGTGTGTATCACAGAGAACAGTCCACCAACAAAGGCCATAAAATGTCAAAGAACTGGAAATGTGGTCCAACATTCCTGAACAAGTGTTCTCCAACATGGTTAAGCATTACAGAAAGTGGCTTAGTGCTCAGATCAAGAGAGACTTCAAATAGTAATCATGGGAGTGCTAATACACTTGAAACATTTCTTGTATTGCTAAAAGAAAAATACCCCCCCCACCCCAATTTCTCTGGGGCATAATAATGAGGTTATGTTCAACCCGCTTGTTGTCTCTTAGAATAGCTAAAGAGCTGTCAATTTAAATGCATGTGTGGTTTATTTAATCAGAATCAGAATCAGAAAACGTTATTGATCCCAGAGGAAATTGCTTAATATAACACATCGACTTTAGTTGATTTTCACAAAGGATGCCAATAATTCTGGAGTTCACTATATAAAGATTCAGGAATGGTCCTAAACGTTCCGAATTTTAAACAAAAATGTTCTGAACATCATAATCATTTATTTTACAGCTAGTCTACTCTCTTATGTCCCTTTACATGTGTTTACACTGTATCCCGTACCATAGCTGGAACTGGTGGACTGTCCTCAAACCCCTATATTTGAGATACTGTCAAACTAGTCTCGTAACACAGTCTACAGTACAGTATATTGGCCTCTTCCACTTGTTAATGGTGTGTGCAGCGGACCTTTTTGCATTCGACAGTTCTCATTTGCTCTGCCTTTAACAGTTTTTTAGATAAAATGACTTTACTGGTTTGTCTATCCTTTCTCTTTGTCTAAACTGACTTTCCCTACTCTTTCTTTCTTTTGCTCTCTCTCTCTCTCTCTCTCTCTCCAGCCTGTGAGCTAATGAACCAGGGCATCCTGGCGTTGGTGTCGTCCACTGGCTGTGCTGCAGCGAACGCTCTGCAGTCACTGACAGATGCCATGCATATCCCACACTTGTTCATCCAGCGGAACGGAGACGGCACACCCCGGGCAGAATGTCAGCTCAACCCCAGTCCTGACGGAGAGAGGTACACGCTAGCTGCCCGGCCTCCGGTGCGACTTAACGACGTCATGCTGACGCTGGTCTCGGAACTGAGGTGGCACAAGTTCATTATGTTCTACGACAGCGAGTACGGTGAGTGCTACGGTGGTGCCACAGAGTTTCTGACTATTGTTTCCCTCTGCCGCTCAGTTATAAATCAAAACTCATTTTCTACTTGTCCCTAATAAAACAGACTGAATATATGCAAATGTCCTCTACTGTGATTAGCCGCATTGTATTGTGCCACATTCAAAAATAGTCCTACCTGTAACACTGCTGTTTGAATGGGCGAAGAAGTCAGTCGTGTAAGGAAACATGAATATATCAAAGAATAGTTCATGAAAATTCAAAATAAGCTTAGTTATAGGTTATGGGTTTGCACACACACACACACACACACACACACACACACGTCTCCTCTCCTTAAGGATGCCCCCTATTAATTAAGGTTACCATTACAGATCAAGTACAATAGGGTGTGTATGTACAGTACCGTGCAAATGTCTTAGGCACCTATGCAAATTGTCTAAAGCCATTTTCTCAGCGTGTGATGATGTGTCTTTCTGCTACTAACGTTAACTTTAGAATGAATACAAACAAGAAAGCGGAGAAAAAAGTCTCAAGATTTGTTGTGTTTGTATAAAAGTAGTTGATATCTTGTGAGCTGGTGAGGAGAACAGAGGTTCGGTTCCAGATTCCTCCTCGGTTCTTCCAGCCATTGTTTGTGTTTGTGAAATTCCATCAGCAGCTCCTTATTTAATGAAGTCAAGCCAGGTTTCTGATGGAAAGTTTTTTTTTTTAACCATTATATTTAGTAATAATAATGTGGAATTTAGATGAGCACTCACTGCTCATCTAAACAGTTTTAAAATATTATTTTCTCAGGGGCCTGAGAGTTTCGCACAGTACTGTGTGTGTGTGTGTGTGTGTGTGTGTGTGTGTGTTCTACAGAGTGGAACTCACACAGCAGTGGAGTTTTTAAAGTGTGTCCACTTACTGTCTACTCTGATGTGTAAGCTGTTGTTCCCCTCTATAGATGTACAGTTCTTCATGACAGGTCATCCAGTGGCTGCACAGTGTGCGTGGGTCATCCTTCAGTTCTTCCTCAGTGGTCCGGTCAGTGACACTGAAGTGTTTAAAACCCCAGCATCTCTGGGCCTGATCCACTGAGTGACAATGAAAGACCAGTCCCAGCCAGAGCTGACAGGGCTGCCAGTGGACTGTTAAAGAAAGAGAACATACCTTAATCTTATCAAAGAAATACCAATAATGGTATTAGACCGTAATCAGATAAAAAGTGCCACTGCAGATTATGGACATTTCCTTAGCTGTGATATTTGTCAGTTCCAACTCTCTTATGTTGTATAATGTAGCTATCAACATCAACAAAACTTGGATGGAACTGAAGTTTCCCCTCGACACGAGAGTTTGAATGATATTCCACATATTCATACCAGTTTTACTGAGACATTCAGCGATTCGCTTGAATTGTATTCCACAGCTGGATGGAAAGTTGTCTTTTGACAGTCATCTTAAAACAAGACAGCTTCTTCCTCAAACCTTTGTCAGTAACCAGAAGGGTGACAACACTATAATGACTATATAGTCCACAGAACAGTCTGTAGTTAATACTTAGTTAATGCTTGTTCAGATGTTCAGATGGTCATTCTGATTTGGGATATGATTTCCTGCCAGTATAGATGATAATATTTCTACTATATATATATATATATATATATATATATACACACACACTACCGGTCAAAAGTTTTAGAACACCCCAGTGTTTCAAGCTTGCTTTTTTAATTGAAATTCAAACAGTTCAAGTCCAATTAATAGCATGAAATGGTACAAAGGACAGTGCTGAACTGTGAGAGGTTAATAAAGGTAAGCTTGCCTAGAAGTGGGAAATAATTCTGTAGCTCCATGCAGTACCTCTGGTATGTGCCTTGTTGGTCAAGTTCATCCTACAGCAAGATAGTGACCCAAAACATAAGTCCAAGCTCTGCC
>JBBPCX010102662.1:3836-22642 GCA_037974365.1 Hydrocynus forskahlii
GATAGATAGATAGATAGATAGATAGATAGATAGATCGACAGATTGATAGATAGATATCAACAGGGTACAAGGTGGGGCTCTACGTATCTGACTAGTTTATCCAGCACATCCCACAGAGAGTTGATCAGACTGTGCAATCTGCATGATGCATCAATAAGCCATAGGTACCAATGACCCTGCTCACTGGTTGTCCAGACACTATGTTGCCTTACACTTAGATCCTTACATTTTCCTGCTTCCAACACATCAACTTCAAGAACTGACTGTTCACTTGCTGACTAAAATAACCCACCCCATCGACAGGTGCCATTCTAATGAGATAAAAAAAATTATTCAGTGGTTTTAATTTTGTGTCTGATCAGTGTTTGTTTATTTATATTTATCCCAATATCAGTGTTTATTTAAAAAAAAAAAAACCTACTGCCCAATTATTGTTTTTTTACTCTGCACAATACTGCATATGTCATCCTTATGTATGCATACAATTATTTTGTTTATAAGATGAGCAAAAGAAGAAGAAACTTTTAAGCTCAGTGAATTTGTTTGCTCTTATTAGCGATCTATAACCAAATTGGAATTTCTGACTTTTCCAGATTATGTTGTTTTCATTCTGTTTTCATAATAGCATTAGGAGATTTAATTATCAAAAAAGAAAAACAGTTTCAAACAGATAAAGCCATGCATAAAAGGACTGATGTATCAAGCTGATTCATCTTTTTGAGCTAAGAAGGATTTCAGCAAGGCAGTAAAACGACATCGCTTCAGCAGTAGGGTGGATAAGGACAGAATATGACCTCCACACCCACTCCCATGTTAACACCAATTGTTGTATATCTGTATCAGCATGCCTTTTTGTGATGCTGTAAACTGGCAGTGTTGGTCTTGCCCGAGGGCATCAGCTGCACAGAGCGCTGTCAAAAAAAAAAATCCCACAAAAATGAAAGGAATCACTTGTACCAGATCTTAACCCCCATATCCCCGGAGACATTATATTTTTCTGATGTCTGTGTATCTCCCCTGTGTTCTTAAATCAAGCTGCAGTCTGCATCTATAAAAATCAATATGAACAAACAGAGGTGCCTAATAACCTCCTGAAGCAACAACGAAATCATAGAGAAAGTCCAATTAAAAGTCTAAGTGGAATGCTCTTAGCAATACACAGTAAACTGAACACACTGATAGTCAAACAGAAACTGGAGGAAACAAACGTAGGCCTTTAATGATTCATTCTCCGCTCACGTCTGTCGTGTTTATTCAGATAGACATGTGGAAAACACAGGTTGTTGAAGGAGTCAAACATCAATGTTTGGCTGCGCATAAGCATACACTCCAGCAAAGATCCAACACTCATAGTGTGTACACATGAAAAAAAAAATGTTTACAAGTGCTTTCTGCCTTCTTGAGCAGACTACTGCGCACACACACACACACTTACCAGACACAAAACCTTTACCTAAGGCCCACTTTGGTCCATAACTATAAAATCATCTTTTATCTTTTAACATCCCTTTTAGTAAAAAGAAGAGTTCTGGCACAGAGCTGCCTCTAACTGCCATCTGACAGAAGGACGGTTGATCTACAGATAATATTCACAGTCAGTGATGTAGCTAGATCTTCTACTGGCACCCAAGCAATGTCTGGTAGTGGTGTTGCATAAGTGGTGCATGGGATAAAGTGTTTCTTACAAATTGTGCATGACAACAGACTGGCTATAGTCTCCATGGAGTGGGCATGAGTGGTATTTCTAATGAAGAAAATGTATTGCAAACACACTTTCACAAGTGCAGGCAGATTGCACTTTCACGATATACACTGATTTCCGGAAAGCTTATTAAGCACTAGAATGTCCTAAATGTAGCTAGATTTAGTGAAGCAAAGAATAACCTTTTAATGACTGTATAATTACTTTCCATCTCAGACACCTTGCATCGAACATCACACGGAATGAAAGCTACAGTCATATGCAAAAGTTTGGGCACCCCGTACCCTGGTACACAACCTCTAGAGAAGACACACTTCTTGACACTTTAAACCACAGTTACTGTTTATTAGTTGAATTTAACATATTCGGAAAATGGCTTGTGCAAAAGTTTCCACCCCTGAGTGCTTTTTATTACCATTTGTTATACACATTTTTATACCTGATGCTGATCACAACAGTCTCCAAAAACAGAGCGCACTGAACTCTGTCTGAGAGCCATAATGTGTTGAACATAACTGTTCAGCTCCATGCAACTCCGCACACTGGTGCAGCTTCCTGAACCATGCTGTCATGGAGTCTAGAGCATTTGAGACTATTATGTTTCACGTTCATGCCTGTTGTACTGGCCAGAGATTACTTCTTAGGTATAAGAATGTCTGTTAGTGAAAGATTTATGAATACCACATCGGTGAATGTTTTTGACAAAGTATATTGTCAGCTGAAGATGCTGACGTGGTTTGTATGCGTTTTTGTGTCCAGCCTTGGAGAATTTCTCAACAAAATCCCCAAACCCCAAGCTCCATTCTACTGGTTTTCTACTAGACTCCCCCATGGACTTCCCAATCAATAGTGAATCTGTCTCAATCCAGTCTGTGCTGAGCTAATCAATTCCTGCAGGTACTTTTTATCAGCCACCAGAGCTGTCTTCATAAACGGGACACAAGACACTTTTTGTGCATAATACACTTACCATTTTTAATGGCCTATAATTACTATCATGTTACAAGAATTATCTATGTAATTTAGCCAGTAATTACATGACTGACCCAAATGAAAATTCAAGGTACAATAGTTTCATTGTGGTCGTTTTATCAATTTCCATTAGTCCATTGGTCATTATTATTTTTTAATTACATATAATATAGCACGATAGTTTCCAATATTAATTATATGTATATTATTATATTTTTTGGAAATGTTCTATGCCAAAAAAGTATTTCCAGCAGCTTGGATCAAGATGAGCATTGTTGTTACTTAGCAACCAGTGTATAGGGGAATAAGGCAGGGTGAATAAAAGGTCAGGTGCAGTGGTGGTCTTTACCACCATGCAAACCACATAAATGGGTGGAGCCCCAGAGGATGCCCTACTGGCCACAAGGAGCTGGCTGAATAAATGAGTAAATTGATAAAACATGTTTTTCTTTTATTTTTTTCACACACAGAGAAATGCCCTTACTACCTAATTAGCACTCTTGAAAGTATCCCAGAAATGATCATATAAAACATACAAAATGCAGGAGAGCTGCACCTGCAGTACTTCACAAGCACAGTATTTAATTGAGATGGAAATCAAAACTAACTTTATAACCCAAATCTTCTTCCAGAAATCCCGACTGACCAACATGGAGGTTATACTCAAGGCTTTGCTATGTCAAAACAAGGGTGGTTCAGTTCTGACTGCAGTAAGATGTTCTACAAGGAAAAATCACATTTTGCATAAATGAACTAAATAAATAGATAAATAAAGATTTAAAAAAAAATAAATACATACATTAATAAATAAATAAAAACTAGGCCCTGCTGAGGTTAATCCAATTAGGTTGTGTGGATCTAACTGCTGGATCACATGCAGTTACGCTTATGGCATGAATTGCATTTATATTACATTACATTGTATTTACATTACAAACTAGTTCAAAACTTCCAAACATCTTTCTGTTAGCTGTCATGGCTAAAAGGTTGAACGCACAACTCATTCAAACTCATTTTGCACTTATGAAGATTAGGTGGTTTATATGACATGATACAGTAACATGATCCTCAGTCAACAAAATCCTCACCAGTTAGTCAAGTCACCAGCAGACATGTAGCAGCAGCAAAAAATTACTCAAAGGCCTCCTCCTCATGCTGTTTAAACAGGACAAGAGCTGTATTCCAAAGTAAAATATATACTCTTGATACTAATTAATGTTCTTGATAAATACATAGTGTTGTGGAGGCACCGTGGGACTAATTAGACTGGCGGTGGATAGAACCAGGGGGCGCTGGGAGCTGACGACACGGGACACTCCGTCATGAGCTCTGGCTCAGACCCTAATGTGGGGAATGTTGGGGAGGGGTAGTTTGGAGATGGAGTTAGTGGGGGAAGCCAAGCACAGGCAACTTAATACCCCTGGATTTATAAGGAGAACCCCTGTTGATACATCAGCGGCAAAATAATTAAACGCAATTTATCTTTACCTGGCAAGTAGCCACTTAAACCGTGAGCCAGAACAGCAGCAGAAGACAGGGGGAGATGAGGGAGGAAGACGAAATGTAGTAAAGAGGTGGAGGAAGGAGTGGGACAATAGTTACACAGCCTGTAATCAAATCCAGGTGGACACCCTCAGAGCCCCTTTAGGAGCAAATACCGACGAAGTGGATCACCGCATCCACAGGGGATGGGCTGGAGGGGGCTGCAGAGGAGAGAGGGGTAGTATGTGTTTGCAATAAGTATCTGCATTAGAAGGATTAGATGTTGCTCACACACAAACACACACACATACTTGCACACACATATATTATTATCATAATGAATGGTTTCAAGTGGCATATAAGTGCTTTATTGTGCTCTACTGTTGCTGCTAATTGACCCTTGGCAGAAATATGTTTCTGTCATTCTAAGGACACTACTTTTGAGTGAAAAAAGACCTCTTCTTTTCATTACTGTTAGATGACATCACATTACTTGGACATTAATTGACATGTTTTGTTGTTTTTGTTTAAATAATTAATCATCTACAGGAAATAAAAACAGGATTCCTCTTCAATGTATGAGCACAATATCTATTTATATGGTTTTGAAATGTTAACAAATAGAATATAAATTGTAAAATATGCCATAACTTAATGCACAGCCTTCATTCTATCTTTTACATTTTCCCAATATTTTAAATACATCTGATCAACAGTAAATGCCATAATTAAGAGCCTGCACTTCCTTTCAGAGTAACTTATCAAAGCAAGGGATTATGTTGTCTCAGTAAATGATCTCAAGGGTGAAGAGCACTGAAATAGAATAAAATCCCACTGACCGTCTTGATCCTAGTGCGTTTCTGTATTACAATCCTGCATGCCTCTGCACTGTGACCTTTTCAAATTCTTCTCAAAGGCACTGCATACCAGCATCCTCAGGCTGTGACCAAACAGTTGAATGAACAAGCCTAACATTCCTCACCACTATGCCACCCAAAAAAGCTAAACTTTTTTTTAATTCTTTCCTCTACCAATTAATATGCTCATCTGCAAAGCGGAGCGCAGGAGCATAGAGTGGCTGCAAGCACAATATTAAACGCTCGAGTTATGGCCAGTGACTCGCTCGCTGAAGTGATTGCTATGGAATAAAATTTCATTCTGCACAGAACCTGGTTTACTGCAAAAATTAGATTTTGTAGGCCTCTATTCTACAATGTCATTCCCAAAGGATAAGAGCCAGGATTGCATGACCCAGTGAGAACTGCTTAAGGTTTTTACCCTGTAATCATGAGCAAGGCCACAGACACAATATAATGATTATTTTAAATACTCCATAATTGTATAGGTGACTGTGACCAGTAAGTTGTACTAGTCCAGGAGTGCTCCTGACCCCTAATTCCATGACTGATTGCATAGTTGTGTAAAAATGTTTACATTTTGTATTGACAGGTTGCACTTCTCTTTTCCATTTGTTTCATTTTTTGAGAAATATCAAATGTGTAGCAATGTAAAGACTTGTAGTATTTTATTAAAATTCTAAAATGTTTATAAAAATGTCTACTCCTCTACTTGTTACCAAGGGCTTTTAGGATTAATGAGAAAAATTCACCTAATCAAGAAAACACTTGCATTTTACTGACAAGCTTTTACACAGGCTTGCTAGCATAGGCTCAGGTATGTTCACAGTGATTGTAGGCATATACACAATCAGATGTGAAAAAAAAACATAGTTGAAATGTGAAATGACAAATTTATCATAATTGTGCTGTGGTCAATAAGATTCTGATACACTTGTAGTCATTCTTGAACATGCAAAGATGTCCAACTATATGGCCCTAAGCCCCGCCTTATTTTGTTAGTTCACTGCTTAGCATCTGGGTCACTAAGCCTTAGTGCCATCATTTTGGAGCTGGTCAGAGAAGAGTGTGAAGATTTCAACTAGTCACTGAGGCCAAAAAATAATTTCAAAATACCTGTATGTGCTAAAATAGCTGCCAGTTTTTGCTAGTCTCCACAAGTCATCAACCAGAGGCTTGTAGGGGTCCTAACCTGACCTTGGTACTGTGTGGCTTTACAAGTACCTTTTAAAGGATGAACATCACATCTACACGGACAATACGAAACAAAAGAATCCTAATACATAGAGGAACTGACCTCCCCACCAGCCTTATTTCTGCTCTGGTTTCTCCCACTGTCATTATTAGTATCCCTTGTAAGGAAAAGTACAGTGGTCATGCGTGAACACACCACAGCACATAGTGTGAACAATGTGAACATCTTTCTTTGCATTTAACCCATTCACCAAGTTAAGTAGGGTCACTAACTTCCTATCACTAACTATTACTAGTTTTAAACAGCAATATATGAAAACAAAAAAAAAATCAGTAAATTAAAAAAAAAATCAGTAATAAATTACACCATACTTTCATTGTTGCTAGTGATATGGTTATTACTAAAGGTTGAGAGACAGAACAGTCCCTTAAATGGGGGAAATTTCACCTTTTAAGAACAATGTCCATTTACTGTAAAGTACAACTGCATCCATGCATACAATGGACTAACCCTCATTTAAATGGCTGTCACTTGTTGTCATGCTTCCCAGCCAACAGCATCTGAAGGGCCTTTTGGACTACTGATAAAAGGAATAACTTTTCCTGAAGCTGGATGCAAGAGTCACGTCTACAGCCTGGTGGGATGAAGGCCAGAACCTTAATGTTTTTTAGGTTTAAGGGGCTGGTGATAGGAGATTATGTGACAGATGCACATTATGGAGGTATGTCCTGGCACAAAGTACGGGAAGCCATCAGGACAGGAATGAAATAGATAAAAGCTGATTTGTAAAACTTGTAAAACATGTGGCCCAGAAAGTCATAAGTCATGTGATACTATAAGTCATATGATGAGCTCAGAATCACGGAGATGAAAGTTCTAGCAGAGTATTTCCTGATCCCAAACCTTTAACCAAAACTAAATCTCCAAATGGTATAGGTCATTCGTCTACTTCTGTATGAAATTATTAGAAATATCTATCTAAGCTTAAACTGCAAGAGCTATTTACATTTAAACCTTCTCAGCCAATGTGGCTCATCACATCAGTAGCACTATTTGGACAGAACACTGTCAATGCTGCATATGTTCTTAAGCGACTTTTACATTCATTACATCTGTCCCCTATCCTAACTTCAACATCAACTCTACCTAAACCCTGGTCTAAAGTTCAAACCTAATACTAACACTTTCATCAGTGTTTTTAAGTGGCTAATCAATGGGGGGCTATGGTGTAATATACAAAAAGTGAGGTGCTACTTTGTTGTTCTCCTAGTATGATTAAATTGACAAATATAATTTCAATTAACCATGTATTTTTTTAACAAAAACTTGTTACTGGGAGAATCCAAATGGCCCAGCTAGTTGTTGTTAAACTGCAAAATTATTACCATATAAAATTTTTAAGAGAAACTAAGAAACTAAGTTACTAGTACCTACTACTCAAAATTTTGGAATAATTGGTCATAATTTCTTTTTTTTATTCTTGTTTTTATAATTACCTGTAGATTGAAAGACTATAAGCTAGACAACAGAAGGTATTTAAAGTGTTTTTGGAATTCTAAATTTACATTATAGAATTTTAATATATGATATTCATTCTCAGTATTTTGCAGCTTTCTCAGCTATTATGGAATCATCCGCATCTTTGGTCATTATTCTAAATTCTTCTACAATTTCAATTTCCACAGCTTGCTGTGAATTAGTGGTAGTTGTGGTAGCATCATAATATAATTATTTTGTACCATCGAGAAATATGGATTACATTATTGAAAATAATATAATAAAAAAAAACATCCATAGTGCAAATGCCTAAGACCTTTGACATTTTCCTTAGTAATACACCTTATTAAACCGAATGTAGAGACCTTTGAATTGGACGCACATGTTAAATATCCATGACCAGTATATTTTCCAGCAATTATAACTAAGATTGCCATCATGCACTGTGATTATATGTTTCCAAAAATAGATGAATGATTGATGTTTCAGATGAGACGTGCTTTAAATAATGAATAAACAGCCACACTTCTATTGCGTTGAAAAATGAAGACTGATGCCTTATTATGTCAAACTAGGCACTAGGGCAGAATCAAATGCAGCTGAACTGTTATAAAAGACAACCTGTCTGCCAGCTTTCTGAGAGGAATGGGAAGGATGGAACATCTGAAAGACATTTACAAAGCATTTGGCTGACGTGCATTACGCACTATCATAAAAAAATTCTTGGGTTACGAAGTGTTTCAAAGATTAGTGGTTGGTCCAGCTGTCAGGAAGCACTTCTGAGTACCCTTTGTGACCATGTATATATGGCTATGCGTGTGCAATGCGAGATGTTCTATGAAACTGCAGATGGAAAGCCATACACAGTCTAGCTGTGGGAAGGGCTCCAGTTCAGGGATTAGAAGTTCAGCTTGCATCTGTGTGAGAGTCAGCAGACAGTGCACTTAGTTAACTACTGTGATCTGTTAAAAGGTCCTGAAAGACAGATTGGGACACAGTTTCCCATAATTTCTACCTCTAGCAAAAGTGAAACCTCAGGCCCCTATTCTCATTTTAACTGGGAGATGATGAGGTGAGAGAAGAATGACAGAGGCATCCGTCCCTTCATTCAAGGCTGTGATTGATCTCCAGGTGCATAGTTCAAACCGGGGACATCATGCTCACAACATGGTAGCAAGCAATGCCAAATCTCCCAGCCATACTGAAAAAGACCCTCATCATGTTGTTTACTAGATGGCGCAGGGCAGACTAAAGAAAGTCAAACATCAAAAATATGTCTTTCTCATGATCCTCAAAGCAAACCTCTTATATCAGCTGGTGGCATTCTGGGAAGTCAGCACAGTCAAAAATGTCTAATTCTAATTTTGATGAAGGTGTGGTGTAAAGCTGTGGTATATTTAGCGGCTTAACTTACACTAAATTATAGGTGTGCTTTTACATTGCGTTAAAGACAAAGCCTAAATTCCTAGTAGTTTTACATGATATGTAATGCAACTGTGACTAATTTTCTTGAACAAATTAATAAATTAGTGCTAACCTAAATTATTGTCAATAACATACCTCGTAAAAAGCGCTTGCCAGAAACTCACTATTCTTTAAGATGTCTTACGTGTTTAAAGTATCACATTAATCTTGGGAGGATAATTGTGTGATAAAGTGATTTGCCATAGACTTCACAGACAAGTTAATAACAACTATAGATTGGACTGAAAAGTAATTATCTGTAAGGTTGGAGAAAGCATGGCTGCCTAATGACCTGAGCACATAATACACAGTCTTAAAATTAAAAATGCTAAAAAGGGGTTCTTTCAAGCAATGTCATACAAGAACCACTCTTCATTCACTAAAAACTCAATTAATGGACAGTTTGTTAAGGAACTGCTTTTGTAAATGAGAATTTATGTAATAGTAATATAATATCAAGGCTCACAAAAAAGTGTCATAGAAGTTCTGTATCAATTAATGGATTTTCATAAGACCATGCCCATGTGTCATTTAGGGACCACCAAAGAGCAAAATATCAAAGAAGCATGCGACAAAGTCAACATTTCCAGTAGTTTTTTCTTTGTGTCCTTCGTTGGACTAAACAGATAAGACTGAAACAAAAGGTTCCTCATGGCCTTATGGTGGAGTATAAAGTTCAGATATCTTCTTAAATATGAGAACATATAACATTAGTTAGAATCTAAATGGCTAAATAGAGTTTTCTTTGGTTGTTTAACTGTTGTACTGCTGTTTTGCTATCCACTTAGACTTCCTTTGTCTTAGATTACTCTCTTTGTGGGGTTAGCATTGCAATCAGCTAGATAATTCTCACCTGGTGTTAGCGAGGCCACAGGTAATTAGTGGGGGTGGCTTACACTCACCCACAAGTATTTAAGGAGAAACATTGTGGTCAAGATTGGGTTTGTGCTTGTGGTGTATTCTTGGCTGTTTCTTTATCTGGTAAGCTAGCTAGAGTTTTCTTCTGTTTAACCATTGTACTGCTGTTTTTGATGTCCACTTAAATTTCCTTTGTCCTAGATTACTTTCTTTGTGCTTTTGGTTTGTTTGTTGGCTGCCTTTGTGCCTGGTGGGGTTAGCTTCATTGCAGTCAGCTAGATAATTCTCACCTGGTGTTAGGAAGGCCATTACTTTTCTATCCTATTCTATTCTTCTGTCTTTTCTTTTTTTTACCACTATGGAAAATGTGCCTCACGCCTTTACCTGTTCACACATCTTACAGGCCGAAAAGATACAGTCCGCAATTGCATGGAAGAAATCACAGTAACCTCTCTCAGCTGCTTTTTTCTCCACAGCCTTCTACAGTGGTTCATGGTGGTCTGTGGAATTGCCAATCTTGCATCAAGAAAGCTTTTTCTTGATTTTATCTCTGGACTGGTGTCTATCCATTCATTGCAATTCCTGGCCCTAACAGAGACATGGATCATACCAGAGAACTCCACTACTCTGGCTGCTGTATCCTCTGCCATGTCTCACACTCCTCGCACTACATGCAGAGGAATGGGTACAGGTTTGCTTCTCCCACGTAGATGGCGTTTTACGCCTCTCAGTCTTTCCCAGCTTAACATCTCTTCATTTAAATTCCATTCTGTTACTATAACATATCCAACTAAGCTCCATATAATTGTCCTTTGTTGCCCACCTGGCCCGCTGGTAACTTCACAGATGAAGTGGACGTCCTCCTGAGCTCATTTCCAGTTGACGAATCTCCACTCATCCTCCTCAGAGACTTCAATCTTCCAGGTGACAGGTTGCAGACCTGAGCTCGCGATGCTCACATTGTCCTTCAGTCTGTCCCTCAGCGAATCTCCTCTGACCCACAAAGCAGGCAACACTCTTGACTTAGTATCAACCAGATCACTTATGTTCAGTATATTGTCCACTCCTCTACATGTCTCTGACTATCATCTCCTATCTTTCAAACTGCCATTTCAGACCTCCTCGTCTCATTACCCACATGTAACACCTACAAATACCTGCAGAAATCTACCCTCTCTCTCCTCCGCTATTCTTTCTTCCTTATCTCTCCCTAACTCCACTAACCTCTGTCAGCCACCAATGACCTCCTCTCATCTCTCCACAGCTCAATTCATCTAATCTGCCCCATGGTCTTCCAGAACAAAGCATGTTTCTCCCTGGCTCCATGGCTGTTTGAGGTCCTGCAAAGTAACCGAAGAGAACTGAGAACAACTGAAAGAAGATGGAGGAAATCGCTGATTGCCACCGATTTAACTTCTGCAAAGTTTTCCTTCTACAGGACCAAGTTTGAAGAATTGGCATCCAAACCTCACAAGCTGTTTACCACCTTTTCGTCACTTTTTAAATCTCCGTCTCTCCGTTTTTTCAGCTCTCAGCAGAAGACTTCACTGTGTTCTTCGATGAGAAGATTGATGACATTAGATCCTTCCCGCCAATCATCAAGCCACCTGTCAGCCTGAAACCAGCCAATAATGCCCAGTTTCTTGGCTTCTCACCTCTTCCTCGAGGATGTCTCCTGATGTCCAGCAAACCCACCACGTCTACGCTCGACCCTATCCCATCGAGTACACTCCAGATGATATCCTCTGATATAATCCCACATATCACCTACATCATCAATGGCTCCTTAACATCTGACCATGTCCCATCTGCTTTCAAGTCTGCATTGGACACACCAATTCTGAAGAAACCCACACTTGACTCCTCAGATATCAACAACTATAGACCAGTATCTCTTCTCTCAGTCTTTTCCAAAGTCCTGGAATGTGCTGTTTATAACCAACTCAACATCTTTCTTCTTCAAAGCAGGCTTCAGGACCCTCACCAGTCTAGGTTCAAGGCTGCACACGCTACTGAATCTGCACTACTAGCCGTCTCAGAACAACTTCATGCAGCTAGATGAGCCAACCTGTCTTCTGCTCTGATTCTTCTTGTCCTTTCTGCAGCCTACGACATGGTTAACCATCAGATCCTCCTGGCTACTCTCTCCAGCCTTGGGATAGCAGGCACAGCCTGGCAGTGGTTTGCTTCCTACCTTGATGACCGGAGGTACCAGGTATCATGGCATGACTCCAAGTCTACCCAGTGAAGATTGTCCACTGGTGTTCTGCAGAGCTCAGTCCTTGGACCACTTCTCTTTTCTCTATATACTAGGTATGTAATAGCCTCACATGGCTTTGCCTACCACTTTTATGCAGATGACACTCAATTTATTGTCTTTTCCCCTCTAGTGGTGATCAGGACTCGACTCACATCTGACTGTCTGGTTGACATCTGTTGGCTGATGGCCCACAACCTCAAGCTGAATCCCAGCAAAACTGAGCTGGTTTTCATGCAAGGGATTCCATCAACAAGTCACAACCTCACCGTTTCTTTTGTCCCCTCAAAGAATATAAGAAATCAGTTACTTGTCCAGTCTCTGGTCATCTCTCAACTGGACTACTGCAACTCTCTACGGGCTGGACTTCCACTGAAGGTAACAAGACCACTTCAGATGATTCTGAATGCAGCTGTGAGGTTAGTCTGCAATGTTGTTAAATTCTCACACCCTACACCTCTACTATGGAAGCTTCACTGGCTCCCTGTGGTTGCTTGCATTAAGTTCAAAACCTTGCCTTCAAGGCCAAGAACGGACTCGCACCTCCTCATGTATCAGCACTCTCAGAACCTCAAGCACTGCTCATCTTGAACCTCTGTTGCTCAAAAGAAGAGGAAGACATGCATCAAGACTCTTTTCAGTCTTGGCACCCCCAGTGGTGGAATGAACTCTCTCTTCCAATCAGATCTGCAGAGTCCCTCGGTGTCTTCAAGCGTCATCTGAAGACCCACCTCTTCAAAAAGCACCTTGGTGACAAACCAGCCCTCTCGTTTATCTGTTATCCATGATTTCCTTTATATTTAAAAACCGCGGGCCCTTACACTGTTAACTGTTTGTTCTTGCTTGTGTATTAACCTCTGACTTTATTCTTTTGACAGGGTTTGTTAAGGTGTGTAACCTAGCTGGCAGTAACTTGATAAAAAGCAGGTGTTGATTTTAGTATAGCTTTACAGGTATGAAGAACGGACATAGACTACTTAAGCACTGATGTATGTCGCTCTGGATAAGAGTGTCTGCTAAATGCCTTAAATGTAAAAAGTTCTAGCGTACTATTCTTGACAAAGCTGAGCTTACTGCTAGTGGGTGGGGTCTGTCTATCCCTGATTAAAAGAATAATGTGCGATGGGCTTTCTTATTAAATTGTTGAGCTAATTAGTAATGCTATGCAGCAAGTAGTTCACTGGCTGGATTTGAGAAAATAGGCATAGCTATCACTGGGGGAAATAAAATCAATCAGCCAACTGTCCAGCCATCTTTCCAATCAATCTTTCACAGACATTGAAAATTAATGTTTACTGTCAATGAACATACACCAAAGTACATGTTCAGTGCCCCATCCTTTATAATCACTTTGCCGTTTTAAAGCTCACACACATTAACCTACACTGGTGTACACTGTGTTTAATGAGAGTAATAGAGGAAAAAAATGGAGATTGCTCATGCTTACATTCCATTTATCTGCTTTCACACCACGGATGTAAGATTTTCACATCAAGTCTGAGCGAGTATGCACCATGCTTTAGGAGTGCATTTCTAATTGATTACACAGTGGGAGAGCTGTGGTGGAAAATTGCTAAATTATCAGACGTGACTAGCTAATGAACTTCCAAAAAGAGGAAATCTTCAACGATGACTTCAAATATGTACACTCCACACATACTGAATAGCTTTCAGATACAAACTGAGCAATAGTTCTGCAATGATGGTCCATGGCCTCCATGTTGGGTTAGGAGACAATATAAACATGATTTTTTTTCAAGATTTGTAAACGTATGTGGGTGGGTGATAGGGTGGGAAGTATGTCATTACTGTCATAAATTATGTCATGATACACTTTTCTGAGCCAGTATTTCTGGAACACTGAACAGTACCACCAGCCTAATATTGTGTTGGCTCCCCTCATGCCACTAATACAGTTTTGAACCATCAACTCCACACTGCATGTGGTATCTAACACCAAACACTAGCAGTGAATCTATTAAGTCTGGTGAGTCTTTGGATTGGAGTAGTTTGTCCAGCACATCCTACAGATGCTCGATTGGACTGAGATCTAGGTAAAGTCAATGCCTTAAACTCTTTGCCCTGTTCCGCAAACCATTCCTGAACTGGGTGCATTATCCTACTAAAAGAGGTCACTGCTATTAGGGAAAAATTTTGCCATGAAGGGGTGTACTTGGTCTGTTTTGGTCACTGATACTTGTCAAAGTAATATCCACATGAATGCAGGACCCAAATGCATCCTGGTGCCCTCTCTACTCTAGTTATGCAATGTGCATATACCCAACCATCAACCCAACCATGTGATTCAGCAGACATGTCCCTTGTACATGTCTCTTGTACAGCAGTGGGCAGGCATCAACATGGGCACACAGTTAACGTGGCTACACAGCCCCACACACAGGTGAGTGCACTTTCATAATCGCATTATCATGTCCAGTGAGAGAAACAGTGACTATGTTCTAGCTGATGACAGTCAAATACATCATATATACAGTCAGTATTTCTCCACAGTTGTAAGCCACTTACTCTTATTTTTGTTCTTTGTCTCGTCCCCCTTTAACTACCGGATAAAGGCAGGCACAATCGCTGACTTCCATTGTCTTTAACTTTTATTGATGATAAACAAAAGGCACGAGGGCCAGAAACCAAAACTCAATACTGTACTTTAAACAAAAGGAGTCAAGAGAAACATAAAGCCCGTATGACAATGAACTAAGGTCCACCATAGACTAAGTTAAATACTTGGCGCAAAACTCCACACCAATAAGCAAACCCAAACACTTCATCCAAACTAAACACAGCTGCAACTAGTCCTACACAATAAAACCCACTACCAATTCATAATAAAAGTTCCTCAAACAAAACAAACCTTGGCGGCCTCTAGCCGCTGCATACTGGGACATCATGTTATTCTTAATGCCACAATTTTTTTTTACAAACTTTTCCTTTGACAGCACCACCATGTATCACAGAATGTTTCAAGGACTGTGATTTTTTTAAAATCTTCACTAAGGGTGTTCTGAAAAGACACAGACAAGAATTTTCCTCTGGCTCACAGCAAGAGTGAGGCCTTTATGCTTCCCCTACCATAAACATGGTAAATTCAATCAAATCTTGATACTATTTTAATAACAGGAAGGGCTGGAGGCTTAAATAACTTGGTTGTCCTTGCATGGTGCTCTCCCAAATCAGATTTCTCAATTCAAGACTATACCCCACTTGCACCCCTTTCTTTCTCTACTATTCTCACCCCCTGCAGGAATAGCGGCTGCGTTTTCCTTCATAGGTTCCCCCTGCTAAGTTTTACCACATGTTTTGTTCTAACAAAATTGCAACGTGAGGCTGTAGGCAGCTGGGACTAAACACACACGGCATACAAAGATTATCTCTCCTGTTCTCCCTGTTCAATTTGGAACAATTATGGTTCTATAAAAAATATGTTTGGATATATTTGATGGACACCATGGGTTTGTGTGCATTAAGGTGATTGTTTATCAGATATCAGCAGAGATTAAGCGATGGGATAAAAACAGATGGAACATTATTTAAAAAGTAGATACAAATTAGTTAAAAATCTTGGGGGAGAGGAGTAAAAAAATGACAAGCCCAGATGGTGGAATGACATCCTAGCATTCGCTCCTATTCAAAGTGAGTGCAGCTGGTTGTCGAGTATATGGCACAAACATCTCACCTCTCTTAAGGTAAAAGATGGAAAGGCCTATCATGAAAATAGCTAAAATGAATAATGTAAACCTTAAAAGATTTCACTAGAGCTCCAAAGTGGTGAAACTGTCTAAGCACTGGGCCTATCAACAGTAATTAACTACTATGTTCGCCAGTGGTCCATGGCCGGCAGGCCAAGACTCTAGTCTCTACCTGGGTGGCAAGGAAGTCACTCACTGCTGGCCAGCACAGGTGTCTATTAGTTGGCATAACACAGTTTGCAGTCAGTGATATGATGTGTCTTATGTTGTCCAATGATGCTGCATCAGTAACAGTGCAAAAAGATGCACTAGCTGGCTTGACATGACTCAGAGGAAGCACATAGGGACCTTCACCCTCCCAGTGTGGGTGGTTTAGGCGGAGTCCAAGCAAGTGGGTAAAACTGGAATGAATACATTTTTAAAAATCGATATATTTTTTTAGCAGGCTCTAGCAACTGTGTCTGCTGCCACTGTCAAAAAGTCTTTCAAAAATTCCTCCCTTAAAAAGCAAAACAAAAAATTGTCTTCACTTTTAACATTAGTGAAAAGTATTTGTTCTAAATCATTATTTTGAAAATATCACCCAATATAAAGGCAGATGTCTGTGTTGAAATGATGTTGAAAAATAATTACGGAGATAAAAACGGAGATATTGTTTTTTTGGATGATATGCATGAGGAAGGGAAGCACATTTTGTATTTTACCTTTTTAGTAAGTAAGCTGCTGTGTCTGATTTGCAGCAACTGAAAGTAGAACAAAAATATATCAGGCCCAGAGAGTCCCATACTAAACTCTGGGGGGTCAATTGGGCATGCATTTCTATTGCTTTAAACTGCAAATCTAAAAGTGTTTAGAACTAGCAGTTAACACTTTATGAATGGATTATAAATTCCCTTGGCTGGGCTCGAGCTAAGCTTCACAGGCATGCTCACCACATATTCCATATAAGACTGAAACTGTGTTATCACTTCAAGAGAGAAACTAGCACACTGCGAAGGCCACGAGGTGTTTGCCAGTAAGGTGTGCTAGAATCCTGTAAACATACTGCTAGATGGGCTAAATGGAAGTGCTGCTGACCCTCAGCCTTCTCACTGTATGCAGGTAGAGGATATAGTGTGATGTGGTGCATGGTTGTGTGTGTGTGTGTGTGTTTGTCTATGTATGTGTGAGCAAGTGATTCCTGTACAAGAATAACCACCATCCTTTAATATTTCTCCAGTGTGTAACTCATTGGTAGTTGCAGACCAATGCCAAGACCAATAACATTTTCACAAAGAACAAGGCCATGTCTGCATTCATAAAGAAAACTTTGTGGAAGCTGAGGGGCCATGGCAATAAAAAAAACCTTTTTGCCATTGTTGACAGCAAAATTGCTCCGAACATTGTAAAACATTTATTTAATCCCCTAATGTGTATCAAACACAAATAGCTGCCAGGTAGGAATGCACTACAGAAATGAAGACTCCTGATTGAAACTAGTGTTTACGAAATCACACGTTTGTACATTTTACAGTCAGTGGACTGAGACCTATCTAGCTTACCTCGAACATTTGCTCAGATTTTCTAAGTGAAAATAAGTACATCTACAGAGCCACTTGAACATCTGAAAGCATAATTACTGTCAATTTATGGAGTGTCAAATATAAAGAAATTGTGCTACATTTAAACAATTGTAAATGTGTGACAGGCCAAGGCTTTTTCTGTTTATCCACCATGTTTTGATAAAGGACTGCAGGCTGAGCTGCAATGTTTAAGGTGGAGCGTCACTGATTACAATAGGATTAGGGTGACCAGGTGCCCTCTTTTCCCCGGACATGTCCTCTTTTTGAGACCTGGAAATTGCGTCCGGCCGGGGTTTTAGAATTGGCCGGGATTTTGAGCTGCCTAAACATTTGTCACATCATGGGCATCTCTCATCATCTAAAAGTCCAGAATGGCTGTTCGGCTACTGTTTTTGATAGTTTGCTGCTCGCTGATATATATTTTTCTCTTGAGCAAGAACTGTACAGCAAAGCTGCATGAGAGGGTGGAGAGCAGTGGAGTCATGGCAGCAGCACTAAACTATAGATAGTTTTAAGAGTGAAACTTGTAAGAGTGAAATGTGTAAATGGCTTTTGAAAAGTGCTGTCGGTAATTTAACGAATTAACACATACTACCTTTCACACCACAACTTTATCTCTGAGATTTATTTTGTTTTAAATACTATGTCATTTCTTGGGGATGTTACCAAACCTCACATTTTGTTACCCTATTGTGATGTTGGCAGGCATCAGTAAACATTCCTTTTGGTAGGATATGGGATGGTAAATGCCTTATTTTACATCATATTCAGCTCCTAGCATGAAAACAGCATCACTTTAGAAATTGTAAAAGACCTATGTGTTTAAAGGACCTGTGTTTTCTTAGGTTAATTTCACTCTCGAGCTTATTAGCTATACAGTACATTGTGACGGTCATGGGGTGACCGCACATGACTGGTGCCTTTCCCTATGAACTAATATACATACACACATTTATCAAAGAAAACCCAAAAGACTATTTTGTTATGCTGTGGACATTTATTGTACTTAAGTAGGGGCGCAGACTTGGGTGCGAAGAAATGTTTTAGCATAAAACGTTTACCGTTTCCTGTTTTCTTGTTGGCAAGGGTCTGTCCTGCAGCAAAAGAGTGCCACTGAGGAATGGAGTAGTATTTATTTGGTTCCAGCCATAATTGGCAAGGTCCATTCCTGTTATGGCAATGTGGGGGGGGGGGGGTCAAGATGGCCTTGATCAAACCATCTCTGTAATGTCTTTTCATGTGCCATTGGGATGTAA
>JBBPCX010102687.1:0-22639 GCA_037974365.1 Hydrocynus forskahlii
TCCACACAGTCTAACACATATACACACAGATTTACACCCTCCACACAAACCCACAGTGTTCCATCTCTAATATAATTGTTTATCTGATTTTTAGGTTCACTTGTTTTGTTTAATTTATATAATTTCTGGAATTTAGTAAAATGAAAGAAACCACTTTTCTCAAAGTAAAATTACTTTAAATTATGTAAAAAAAACCCCCAGAGCTAGACAGTTTTTCTAGACACAATGACTTAAAATGACGTAAACAATGTAGAAATAAGTTGAATAATCTACTTAAATTGCCATAAACAGACCCATCATGAGAAATACTAAATATACAAACTATACTTATGATGACTTCACTTGTCAGGTTGTGTATACCTGATGTTCTTTCGCACCAGTGTCCAAATGTGTTTAATTAGCACCCTTTTCTATGTGTAAAACTGGTTATGAATGCAGCTGCTTGGTCTGGATGGTCCTCTTTAGACGGTGATGGAGAATGAAGTCTGTCTTGCCTCTCACCATCTGACAAATGTCTTTATAATTAGTCAGTAATTGGAACACACACACACACACACACACACACACATACACGGGGTATGAGAATACCTGCCCATCAAACTTTTCATATCCATGTTATAAGCAATGAATTTAATAAGGCTAAATATTCTGAAAGCAGCATGTTCAGTCTTTGAGATGCTAATGCTAGCTTAATCCCCACAGGAGCTTTTAGCAAATGCTAGCAAAGCAAACCCCGTCTAGTAAAACTCACACGCACACACATGCACACACACACACTCACTCTCTCTCTCTCTCTGTCTCTCTTTCTCTGTCCTGTAAAAGCCTGTTAGCATGACAACCGTGCACTCCCGCTCGTCTTTGTGATGTCACAAGGGGTCTGTATGGACAGCAGATGAAAATCAATCACAATGACTAAGGAAGAGACAAAATGAAACACACACATGCCAGCGCATGCACACGCTCATTCATCATTCCCCTAATGATTACGCATATTCATCTGATAGCTCGTGCATATTTATTTGATCAGTCTTGCGTAATTGTGTGAGAAGATTCAGCGCCAGTGAGAGCAGAACATTAGCAATTACTGCACTGATTAGACCTGGCTGTGTGTGTGGTTGTGTCTGTGTGTGTGTGTGTGTGTGTGTGTGTGTGTGTGTGTGTTTAATAGACTAGAACCTACTCATATATGCTGAATATTGGTGACATTTGTCATAAAATAATAGATTATTTGAACTGAAAGTGCTCTAATTTTTGTTTTGTTTGTCAGGAAACCATGAATGAAACTACAGAAAACCATTTATCCTAAATAAACATACACTAGACGTACCGCATTGCGGCAGACCAAGGATACACACCAAGATAGGCAAAACCATGTTGAAGGAACAGAGAAAATCTTGTTGCAGCTTGTTCATAGCTGATTTGTTTGAAATTGGGGATATAGCATCTATGAGTCAATAGGAACAAGCGACAGAATTTCATTAAGATTGGCCACTGACACAGGCATGTATGGGCTTCTACATTTTGATTGGTTGTTACTGGCCACTTTGCTGAGTACGCTGAATGGAACGGTAGGAGATGTAAGCATATGTGCTCAAGTATAAACCCACCAAATTTCAGCACCTTAGCCTATATGGTTTTTGCGATATTGAAATGTGTCAGTAGCATTGCCTCCATTGATGGAATGTCATGAAACTTGGTGTACATCCAAACAATATGGAAGTGATGTGGTGTGTCTAATTTTCTGAAGTTTGAACCTTAATGTCACAAGATATTGGCTATTTAAGTGCTAGATTTCTGCATTGTCGTTGTGGTGCCACTCCATGAATGAATCTGATTGTCTTGGATTTCTTTACAGTGGTGGTTAATGGAACCAGACGTCTCCAACACAAATACCCACCAGTGAAGCTCTGAATGTCTTCTGAGTGTTTATATGGATGTTGATGATGGTAAAATAGTGGCAAATCCAAACAAAATCAGTTTTCTTTGGGGGTTATTTTGCCTCAAGTTGCCCTGAATGTATCCCTCCACCATGAATAGGTCTAGTGTTAGGCCAAAAGTTTCTCACAACACTGTTGAAACAACATCTCAGGCGGCAGGCCGCACATTCACAACTACTTCATAGAAAAACTTACTGTGACTTACTGAGATTTTAGAGACAGCCGTCTGGTTCCATTCACCACCACTGTGAACAATTCTGACTTAGTAAGTTTGTCTAGAATGGAGTGTTTCATCCCACACCCACTCTGAACTGCTATTGATTTTTTTTCTGGTGACAGAAGAACTTGCCAGATTTTCCACTGTATTTACCACTGGATTTTGTTTTACACGAATCTGCTTGATCTGTCGATAAGTCAATGTGTATAAATCACAGCAAACCACATCCAATAGATCAGTGGTCAGCGACCCTGGAGATAAACCCACTGGAGGGTTCAGATCTAACCCTAATCCAACACATCTGGACCATGGAATTATTAGGAACACTCAGTATAACTGTCCTCTCTATCTCTCTGGGTGGGTAGGGTGGTCCTCCTTCTCCCTCATCACTCAGCATAATTGTCTTCTCTCTTTGGGTGGGTTGTGCGGGTAAGGTGGTTCATTCCCTCCACCATCTTTCAGTATAACTGTTCTCTCTCTCTCTCTGGATGAGTAGGGTGGTCCTCCCTCTCCCCCGTCACTCAGTTTAACTGTCCTCTCTCTCTGGGTGGGTAGGGAGCTCCGCCTATCCCCCATCCTTCAGTATAACTGCCCTGTCTCTCTGGGTGCGTAGGGTGGACCTCCCTCTCCCCATCCCTCAGTATAACTGCCCTGTCTCTCTGGGTGGGTAGGGTGGTTCTCCCTCTCCCCATCACTCAGTATCACTTAGTGTTCATAGAGCAGTGTGAACAGTCCTGTATGAACAGATTAAAGACTAATTCACATTCTTTTAACTCACAGCTTTGAATGTAAACACCATCACTCAGCATAACCATCCCCTCTCTTTCGGAATGGGAAGGGTGGTGGTCCCTCTCCCGCATCACGTTTAAATACTAATTCAGATTCTTTTAACCTGCAGCTCTGAATGTAAACACTCTGGTTCACGCCTATGGCTTTAAGGCCCCGCCCACCCGCTCCAGCCCGTTCTGCGTGATCCAGGTGCCACGCCCCCCACCCACCCCCTCTCTGTGGTGGGCGGGGCCCTGATTGGCTGTGACGCTGCGCGGAGCATCTCGCGCAGCACTGAGGATAAAACGCAGCTCCTCCATAAACACCGTGCACGCGAGGAAGCTCGAGACACACGGAGAGCTACAGACCGACAGAACGCCCAGCGCCTCGCGGAGCGTCTGATCATCAGCCAGGAATAAACTACACACCAGAAACCACACACAACACACACACTGAATACACACCTGAACACACACACGCGTCCGCGTGGGTTCACGGATTCTTCTTGACGGGAGCTCGAGACACGGAGGAGCACGAGCAAACCGGTAAATGCACACACACACTCACTCACAGACACACACACACACACACGGAGGGGAAACGCGGTGAGCACGAATCATGTATACACAGCAAACGCTGTTGAAACGCAACACACATACACATATATACACACACACACACACATACACACACTACATGAGAGGTATTATTAATGTTTATATTGTGGTTATTCATCATAGAAGGGGGGCGTTATCCTGACGCGCTTGAGACATGGATAAGAGCCATACGGTGTAACAATGTTGACACATACACACACACACGTTTTATAATAATAATAATAATAATAATTATAATAGCATTATTATTAGCATTATTATTATTACTAACACCACTTCCATCAGTAATAATTTCCTCACACTGCACTGGTGATTTTTTTGGTATTGTTTAGGCACTGATGATCAGTGATGTTGATTGGTATTAATGAAGAGCTGAAGAGAGTGAACTTAAATTATAACAAATTAAGTAAATATTTCAGTGATATTGATCATTATCAGAATTGCACTGATCAGTATTGTGTCCGTATTGATCGTTGCTGTATTGATTGGTATTGAGCTGTATTGTTGTGGTGCTCTATTTTACTGTAAGCCGTCATTTTGGATGTGTGTGTGTGTATGTGTGCATGTGCATGTGTCGGGCTTGGTTCAGCTGAGTTTGTGTGCTTGTGCGTGCACGCGCATGTGTGCAAACGTGTGTATGTACATGCTGGGTGTCTCTGCTGCGTCTGTCCGTTCAGCCGTTCAGTCTGTGTTTCTGAATGATTCAGACAGTTACAGAGGGAGAGAGAGAGAGAGATGAGGGGAGAAGAGGTTGGAAAGGGAACAGAGAGGAGGGAAGGGAAGAGATAGAAACAGAAAGAGGAAGAGAGGAGGGGTGGGGAGAGAAGAGAAGGATAGATGAGTGAGGAGAATAAAGAGGAAGAGAGGAGGAAAGAGACGAGAAGAAAAAAGGAGGGGAGTAGAAATGAATAGAGGAGAAAAAAGGAGGGTAAAGAGGAAAAGAAGGCGATAGCATAGAGGGAGACAGCAGACGAGAGAGAAAGAAGACAGGGGAGAAGCAGAGGAAAGAGAAAGAAGAAGAGAGGATTGAATAGAAGAGGAAGGAACGGAGGAGTGCTGCTGCTACGCTGGGACTCCTGCTTTATTAGAGCCACAGATGAAATATCATATATATTGTGTTTACACTGCTTCATATTGCAGATGTGTGATTTTTGGAGAACAGTATGAAAGGAACATTTCCGCAACAAATGTTCAGCCTGGCTCCACCAACCCTAGTTGTCTTCAATCGAGACGTGATAGGAGTCCAAACTTGCATCTTTAGTTTAGATCTGAATCTGCGAGGCTGATTTTGCTAACACTAGAAGTCAATAGTTACCCAAACCTTTTTACCGTAAACATATCCCTAAAACTTCTCTGGACCCACTCAAACCTCATCCAGCTCTTCATTAATGTGGATCAGACTTGTAGATGTGGTTTAGGACTCAGTATGACGGTGATCTGTAAAATTTGAACAAAACTAGCCAACATGAAGGGTCTGCTTTCTCTTGCAGTATTAAAGATGGATGGGGCCGCCTGTGTTGTTCAGAGCGCATAATGTGATTTTGTTCAGTGCGCACCTTCGCTGATCAAAGTGATACTGTATATTTACTAAAGTATTGGGACGCCTGACCATTACACCAACAGGGACTTGAATGACATTGTATTCAAATACATAGACTTTAATATGGAGTTGGTCCCCCCTTTTGCAGCTGTAACAGCTTCCACTCTTCTTTGAAAGCTCTCCACAAGGTTTTGGAGTTTCTGTGAGAATTTGTGCTCATTCATTCTTTAGAGCATTTATGAGGTCAGACACTGATGTTGGACGAGAAGGCCTGGCTCACAATCTCCATTCCAGTTCATCCCAAAGGTGCTGGAAGGGGTTGAGGTCAGGACTCGGTGCGGCCAGTCAAGTTCTTCCTCACCAAACTCATCCAACCACGTCTTTATGGAGCTCGCTTTGTACACTGGGGCACAGTCAAGCTGCAATAGAAAAGGTTCTTCCCCAAACTGTGTCCACAAAGTTGGAAGCATGACGCTGTCCAAAGTGTCTTGATATGCTGAAGCTTTAAGATTAAAGGGCAACTAGAATTCAATAATTGTCCCATTGTCCATATAGTGTAGTTAGTGAAGCCATAAAAATCTCAGCTTTGATGTTCTTTATGTGTCAAATCAGACGCAACAGCAGCAAAAAAGTTACATTACATAAGTGTGAAGAAAGGGGGTATCCCCCTCGTTAGCTGGGCTGAATAACGACATACTCCTAATCAACTGACCCTATCTGGACTTAACAAGGGGACATTTTTTTAACCAAATACATATATATATTTTAAAAATTAAATACTGTTTTAGAGAACAATATTAAGACCATTAAAAACTAATTCTATCAAGTCTTTGACATTTAGGCCTTGGCTTTTTTTTGTTACTATTCCTTCAAGTAAAAGAGCTCTGTTCTGATTGGATACCCTCTATTGGATACCCTTCAGTGGCAGGCTGCTGCACCCACGGAGAGATTCCGCAGGTCTTCCCTTCCATACGCTGTCAGACTCCACAACAAAGACCTTGCAGATGACCACACACGCACAAACAGGCACACACACACACACATCCAATACACCATGACAGTTTTATGTGGGTGCAATTTTTCTGATGCAACATGTGCAGTTTTTTGTGTGGAACTATTACTACTGGACAAAATGTGCAATTTAAATGTGTAATTCTTCAGGTGAATTACTACTGCTTTTTGTCAATGGTTTCCACTCCGTTTGGCACCTGGGTGGGGGGGGGGGTGGGGGGGGTATGTGGGTCCAGTGTTCTTATATTTGTTTATATATCCACTCTGTACATATATACATACATATGCTCACTGTGTACATGCATACATACTTATCTAAGTTTACATATAGTCTACATATATTTATATAAAAAAACATATATATATATATATATATATATACATTTTTACAATACACATGCACATATTTTAATTTTATTCTATTTTATATTCCTGGATTGTATAGTGCACATTTTATGCTGTCCTGTTGGTTTAGTATTTTGTTCTTTTTTTCTGCCCGCTTTCTGCCGTGACCGTGCAAATTTCCCACTTGTGGGACTAATAAAGGTTTATCTTATCTTATCATATCTTGTGCCACCCTCAAAAGATAGTCCAGAGCGAAACACTCCTTAAAGCGTTGTCCTGAAGGGGTGGGGCTAAACTGCTATAGCCGGAATAGAATGGGTTGTTTTTGTGGCTTAGTTTATGTGCACTGTATGTGCACTATACACTTTAACAGCATTTATAAAACAATATAAAACTGTTTTATTAAAAAATATAAAGTGATGTTTTTGTATGAAATGGCCCAGCTTTTGTTTTATCCACCATTATTTGATTTTGTGTGAGGAAGTTTAATGAAAACACAATCTAATAAGAGTTTATGAACAGGCAGTTTGACTCTCTACAAGCTGGAAAGATGGATGTGCTTCTGGAGCTGAATTTACTCTAATTTAAATCAAAAAACAAAATTAGATATTTTCCTCAAAATGTTCAGCTCTACTATATCAGAACAAGGGGTAGCGTAGACTAGCCGACTGTTAAGTATTTTTTTTGGGATGGGAATAAACCTGTTATCACCACTAACGCGGTAAAGCCTTTTTGGTGAATTTTCACAGTGGAAGTCATTGTGTTTGAGTGTGTTAAAGTGTTAAAGTGCCACTCGTTCACTCTAAGTGTGTCTGTAGTGCTGCAGTGGCTTTGAGAAACACGTTGATATAGCAAATGTGTTTCATTCATTCTGAGGTGCCTTTCTTAATTTAACTGTAAAAAAAAAAGAGCGGGGTAAGAAAATCAATCAAAATTATCACAGTGTTCTGAGAGACAAAACAGAATTGATACACGCACCTGAGGTTCGAGTGTTGATGATTTGACATGATGGAGTCAAAATGTGTGAATGTAATTACGGGTACTGCGTCGCTTATTTGAAAAAAAAAACAAAAAAAACACATTTCCGATGGTTCTCCTTTATCCATTCTCCTGCTTATTCACCTCATCCAAGTGTGAAAATGTCTTTTGCGATATTTGGGCTACACAACGTCCTGTAACTGGCTGTGTGTGTTCTCCTGAGTCGTAAAATTTTTTGTTGGTTTTTACATGATGGTTCAAAGTCTTTCCATCCATCGTCTGAGCTGCTAACCAGAGTGGAGGGGGTTGCTGGGGAAAAATGGGGCAGAGAAACAACCTGGATAGGACATCTGTCCATCACAAGGTGGTACTTAGTTCCTAGTGAACCTAAAGGGAACCAGCTGGAACTGACCTGTTTACTTTGAAGAGGGTCTGATGTACTGAGGTCGAGTCAGAACAGCCCAGTTTCAGGATCAGATGGATGTGTGTGTAAGAAGAACATGCTGCCACAAACCCATTCTTGCTCCACATACTCAGAGCTGCGGGAGAACCACACTCCTGTAGAACGTTCTAGTGGAGGAGCTTCATTCATGAACTCCGCCCTCTCTTCATCACTGAGCTCTGATTCACTGTTCCGTCTCCAGCTCACCAGCATGATTTCTCTGAGACTTTTAAACCCCAAAGTAGTTAGTGGGCAGGGTTGTGTGGTGTTTTTGGGTGGGGCTACAAGCTGAAATTTGTGTGAATCCAGTGTTAAATTTGGGTGCACTATAAGCTCTCACCGCGGATGCATTGGGCATGTTTGGCACTCAGTTGTCTTTAGCATTGATTGTTATTTCACGCCGCAGCTTCTAGTGGTTCCCATACATTGATTTATTTGTGGTTGACCATCACACTATCAACACTGACCACCACACTATCAACACTACAGCCCCCCCACCCCCCAAAAATCGACCTCAACAATAGTGGCTACAGGTTAGTCAATATCAGTGGTTCACATGCAAGATCTTAGGCCACACATGACTTTTTGTCCAAACCTTCCTTCCTAAAGACAAAAAAAATCTGTCGATCACCCCCACACTCAATAAATATTTTGGTGATAACCCTACCCTGCAGCTCGACAGCCAGCCAGTAGAATCCAGCTGGGTCGTTAGCAGCTCGTGAACCACCCTTCCCCCCGCCCCCAACCCGCCCCCCCCTTTTTTTTCAAATACAATTAGTAGAATCTCATAGAAGGTCATTATTGTTGCCTCTAGAGCTCAGACCCCACATGAGGAGCACTGGATTTGGAGTAGTGTAGTTCAAGTTCATTTTAGAACTGATTGAACGGCCACTGCTGTTCATGAAACTTAAGTGAAATTTATTGAATATTATATTTAGTGCACAGTATATTATAGTTTTTGTCACAGCTATAAGCCACTCTAGTCTACAGTGACTTGAGTTCAGGTGGGGTGTGTGTGTGGGGGGGTGTTTAACGCTGTGTTGCGTGTTATTAGCTTCACGGTACAAATACACAGGCTCTCAGGCTTATCACTTTAATACGCCAGCGCTGCGGCCTCTTCACAAGCACACACACACACACACACACACACTCAGCCTTTATCCTGAGCAATGTGGGTGCCTGATGAGGTTTGGGCGTCTTTGTAAAGGGGCTGTTTTGTTTTTATAATGCACAAATCAGTCAGGCAGACCACAAATGAACCGTACTGAGACCACCATGAGAGGTGGTGCATTTTTAGGTTGGTTTAAAGACCACCACTGAAACCCCTTCGATTATAAACAGCTCTGTATAACGGTTGGAAAAGCAAAAGAAGTCTTTCTCTGAAATTTAATGCACTTGTATATATAATGTATATATACAGCTCTGGAAAAAAATAAGAGACCCCTGCAAAAATGTTCTGTTTCTGAGGTTTTATCTTTTATAGGTGCAAGTATTGAACTGAACAGCTGTCCTGTTCTCTTAAGCATCGTTTTAAAGGAAATGACAATATCAGAATAAGAGAAATGATGCAATGTTTAAAGAACTTGAATGATTAAAAGAAAACTAATCTCCTGTTCACTCCTATACAAAATGGCAATAATTACCTTTGACGAACTTCTAGTAGTGTTTTACCATCCAACTGGTCACATTGCGAGAGGAGAGTGTCGATTACAGTAGTGTTTTTATACTTTTCCTCATTAAATGAGATGTGATTTGGGTGATCACTAATCTAATCAGTACCTCATGAAGCAGAATGAGGCGCTTCTGTAGGAATTTAACAGACACTGGCATGGAATGGTTGTCATACTCATAGAGATGCTGATTTAAAAGTAAGTTGCAGTGCTCTCGTATTTTTTTCTTGAGCTGTATATGTAATAAGGCTGTCATGATAATTTAAAACATGTCAAAATTTGAACTACATTTTTACAAACAAAACAGATCTTGATATGTTTTACTGCTTTCTTGTTTGTTTCCATTTATTCTAATGTTAACTTTACTAGCAGAAAGACACTTTATCACAAATTGGCTTAAAACAATTTGCATATGGGCCTTAGACTTTTGCACAGTACTGTATGTTCTCAATAATTTGGTTTTGTGGTTACTGTGCGATTTAAAGGATGATATAGTCACATTCTCCACCTGGGGGAGCTGTTAACACTCGAAGAGAGGGAACTCAAACCAGCAGAATTTCACAAATGTGTGTAAAGTAAAATGCGATGTTTGCCGTTTTTCTTTACTTGAGTACTTGATTGATCGTTGCTAAGTTACATGATGACTCGTGTAATTGATAGTGACAGCCGTTAACTTTCTTACTCTGTCCTAGCTATTGTTCTAATTTAGTTGGGTAGTTAAATGTGTCCTCACGGATTCGTTCAGGACTCAGGAGTCACAGTAGGTCAAGAAAAGCCTGGAATTATTTAACCGATCCACGGAGAATGTCTCTATGCTACCGACAGAAAAAAGTTGCGAAAAGTTCCGACAGAAAAAAGTCCACGAATCACAGATAAAAATAAGAACGGTAATGATGATGATAATAATAATAATAGTGACATAATTGTTGTTATTGTTAATAATAATAATAAGAAGAATGATAATAGCATAATAATAATAATAATAATAATAATAAGAAGAATAGCAATAACAATAATAGTACTATAATAATAATAATAAAAATAATAATAGTACAATAATAATAATAATAGTAATAATAATAATAATAATGTAGGTAGCATTGAGGCCTTGCAGGGAGAGGGTCCTTGGTTTGTTTCCCATTTGGGCGGCCGACATTTGTTCCTGTGTGCAGTGTGTATGTTCTTCCCGTGTTTGTGTGTGTTTCCCTCAGGAGCTCTGGTTTCCTCCCACAGTCCAAACACATGCAGATCATGTGGACTGGAGATGCTTAATTGTCCCTAGGTGTGTGTGTGTCTGCTCTGCGATGAACTGATGGCCTGTCCAGTGTGCTTCTTTACCTTTCGGCACCCCCCACCACCCACCGCCCTGCTTAAGATAAGCTGCCCAGAGAATTAATGAATAATACTAAAAGCATCTGGTAGTATTTGGATGGTCTTTAACGCTAAAGCAGATGCAAGCAGTTCAACCCCTGCTCCCCCAGTGCTGACCACCTCTTGTGAAACCAGTTTGGTACTTACTAGTGATATTAAAAGTGTCGATCAATTACATACATCATATTCTCTTTACTATTTTATTTCTCTATCTCTCTTTAAACTTGTGTGTGCAGGGGGTGCGGGTGAGTGCTGTAAGTGTGTTATTTTCTCTGGCTCAGTGAATTAGTATCTGTGCCAGTCAGTAATAATGTGTGTGTGTGTGTGTTTGGTAGCAGTGATGTAATAAAAGTTATTGTTCATATTTAATAACTGATCACAATGGAACCCCATTAAAGCATTTGTGAAATATTTATACTAATGCACAATCTCTCTCTCTCTGTCTCTCTCTGTCTCTCTCTGTCTCTCTCTCTCTCTCTCTCTCTTTCTCTCTCTCTCTCTCTCTCACACACACACACACACACAGCTTTTTTCTTTATTGTATACCTTCTGGGAAAGTGGGGCTCTAAGGTGGGTGTTTCTAATAAAGTGGCCACTGAGTGTAGATACCAGAACAGTTTATTCAGTCTTCTTTCTGATTCCAATTCCGATTCTCTCTGATTCCTCAGTCTCTCCATTTCTTTCAAATTCCTCCTTCTCTCTCTCCATCTCTCCTTTCTCTTTGATTCCTCGTTCTCTCTCTTCATCTGTCTCTCCCTCTTTCTCTCTGATTCCCCTCTCTCTATCCCTCTCTCCCTCTCCCCGCCACCCTGCAGTATTGTGGCCACTGTGGCCTTCCACGTTTTTCCACACTGACTCTACCTCTCCATCATCTAACAATAGGAGTGTAAACCTCAGGGCCTGTCTGTCCTCACGTGCACACACACACACTCACACCAAATAGCAGGACATATTGTGTTCTCACACACACTCTCCGCTGTTTGCCATTGTTTGTAGCCTCACCGTTGTGGGTTCTAGGTGAACATTTTGCCGTCAGGCATGAGCGCCATTACGTAGCAGCAGCTGATTGCTGAATGTGTCGAATGTGGTTTGGAGAGACGGATGCATTTGGCTGCAATGCACACCAGCCTCAAATCTGTTGTAAATGAGTCTTGGGTGCATTTACACCTGCGTTATAATGTGGATGATAAAACTGATACTCAAAACGCATAACATGGTGTAAATGGGGACACAAGCACTGAACAGCCAGGTGATCAGGTACAACCACAGGACCTGCACTAGCTGGCCCCTTCCGACAGGGGGCAAAAGGCACTTCTCCATAGGTATGCAGGAACCATGCTGTACCTAAACCGTACTGCGATGGCATGGCAGCATGCTTTGATTTGTCAGTGTATGTCATGACTCAATCTGACGATTCTCTCCACAGTTTATGGCCGGTCATCCCAAAACTGCATCTATGGAGTCAAATCAGCGGAAAGTTTATTGTTTAGCCGTGCGATGAAAGTCTAACCCAGCTAACTTTTATTTTTTCTCACAGCGTTAAAACGGCGACTAAAATTTATCTTCAGCCTAAACAGACATTGGTCTTGAACTTTGTCAACTTCCCAGTTGTTCATTTGTATCTCCATTGTTGTTTTTCCTTTGCCCAGGCAGTAAAAAAAGAATGGCCTCATTCCAAGTCTGTTGTCATGACATCATTTTTTTGTGATGCAGTCGGCGTGATCGTAGCCTGCTTTTTGCCCTGACGTCAAGCAGCTCGGGTTCGGCTCTGGCACGGGTCCCTTTATTTGTAATGGAAAACCATTAGTTTACGGTACAGTGCGGTTCCTCGTGCCAGTGGAAATGTGCCTAAAACACCCAGTGTATAATAGATTTTAATACAGTGTCAACAATTTTTCCACTGACATCTTCTAACATTTCCAGAGTTGCATGTGAGTAAAATCTCATCAGCTCTGGTCATCCGTTTTCTGAGGCTTGGAGTGTTTTAAACAGTACAGTGCAAAAGTCTTAGGCCCCTATGCAAATTTTTTAAAGCCATTTTTCTAAGCGTGTTAAAATGTCTTTCTGCTAGTAAAGTTAACATTAGAATAAATGCAAACAAACAAGAAAGCATTTAAAAAAGTATCAAGATCTGTTTTGTTTGTAAAAAGTAGTTGATATTGAATGAGCTGGTGAGGAGAACACATGTTCAGTTCCAGATTTCTCCTCGGTTCCTCCAGCTATTGTTTGGATTTGTGAAACTCCATCCTGATTTAATTTAATGAAGGACTGATCGAGTCAAGCCAGGTTTCCGATGGAAACTACAAGTAATCCTGGACTTCCACAAGGAACTCGCTGATATACTGAACGTATCACTATTTACGGTATAATGTTATTTGCATTTATTCTTTTTAGTTTGATTAAGTTTTTTTTTTGTAATATTCATGTTAAAATACACACTACTCATCTATAGGGTTTTTAAATATAATTTTTCTTTTATCATTATTCATTTATTATTATTAATTTATTCTTGTTACTTTTGCACAATACTGTGGTTAATTGTGTAGCAGGAGCAGGAGGCTTTACGAGCGGTCAGTGAGACCAGGAGATTAGACTTAATCGTCTGAGTCATCGCAAGGAGAGTTCTCACCACTTTTACCATTCACACACTCTCAAACACCTTCCCTTATCTCTCTCCAAGGAGGGCGGTCCTGGGGGCTTCATAAGTCATTGTTGAAAGCCACTCTCCGCTGTGAGCCGGCGTGCCATTGTTGTGCTAACTAGCATCTTAACTCAGGTGCTTCCCTTTATGTCAAAGCCGCCGCGTATCGACAGCCAGCTTTGTTCACCCGGACCGGCTGAGTCGCTGATGGGTTAATATGCTAGCTGACGTTCAGGAGTTGGTCTGTTTCGGAAGATAAGGCTTCATTTATTTATTTATTTATTTTATGAACAGGCATCCGCTCACTCCGAGATTGAGTGCAGCGCGACGACTTTGAGATTAGCCAACCTCTGCAGCTGCTGTTGAGTTGCACTAGGACGTTAGAGTGCTAGGGAGCATTTCATTACGGCATTATCTCGTCCTCCTTCTCTCTTTATCCTTTCTCTCTCCCTCTCTCTCCTCGTCAGTTTTCATAACTGTTCTTCTTACCCTCTGTCACCTTTTACGCCAAGCCCCCCCCAACACTCCGTACTTAATTGGCCACTCCAGAGCACGCAGCTTGGTATTTAATTAGCAGTGTGAGTGTACTTCCTCCACAGGCTGATTAAAGTTGACAGGATGAAGAACTGCATTCAGCATCTTCATCCTCCCTCGCGCGGGTGGAGACTGTCATCAGCGAGGCTAGCATGGCTTGCTCCATAAGAACCGGCATGCATGTCACAGACAGGTAAAAGAAAAAGATGCTGGAAAATGTCTCTGGGTTAACAAGCTCAGACTCTTGGAAAAGCAGAATTTGCACTTAAGTACTAAATATAGCGGGCTGAAGATTTCCATAGGGCAACCTTCATAAGGCGTCACAACACCTACATACGCTTTTCATGACAACAGTGTGGTCACGTGGACTCTGAGGACGTGGATGGAAGGCAGAATCAGAGTCAGAGAACTTTATTGATCCCGGGTGAAATTGTTTATGTTACGACTACACAGACACACAGAGACACAGAGACAAGAACAACAAAAATATAATATATAGTCAAAATAAAACTCTCCAGAAACACAAAGTGGTTTGAGTAGTTTATTAATTAACACAAAGTGGTTTGAATAGTTTACCAGTTATCACTGTAGTTTAAGCACTTACTGTGTCACAATCTGGCAAAACTGTTTGCCCAGTGTTTCGTGGTGGATTAACTCAGTCGTGAATTGTGCACGAAAGAGTCGGTAAGCCACGCTATTTGATCAGAGAATGCTCTAACACGAGTGGGGATTCACCAGACGGACCCGGCTGGGAAGATACCCTGTGATGGTAATCCTGAATACGGTCCGTCGTTCTTGTGGACCGTAGCCCTCCCAGTCGAGTACTGGTGCCACGGCCAAGGTGTCGCGAGTTGAGGATCCGCCAAACCGTGTAGGCAGGACCACTGTCAATGATCCGAGGCGGAGGAGGTGCAGGGGCCTGGGGACAGAGGGGAGAAAAGAAAACAGGTTTAAGGTGAGATATATGGAATACTGGATGAACCCGGAGAGAGGCAGGCAGCTGGAGCCGGTAAGTGACAGGGTTTATCCGATGAGTGATTTTGAAGGGTCTGATGAATCTTTGGTGAGTTTTCTGGATTCCGTGTGCAGATGAAGATATTTGGTGGAGAGCCATACCCTGTCACCTACATGGAACAAACATCCCGGTGGGTGTAGACGGTGATGTTGATGGATGTAGCGCTGGTTGGCTCTTTGGATGGAATCATGGGCCTGCTGCCAGAGCTGTCGTCACCTGCGGACCAACGGTTGGGCTGACGGTATATCAACTGCCGGTTCTTGATGGGTAAACATCGGAGGCTGGAAACATCTCAAATGGACTGAGTCCTGTGGCTGAGGAGGTGAGGAGGTTTTGAGAGAGCTCAGCCCAAATGAGGTAGCGGACCCAGGAGTGCTGACGGTCAGCATTGCACAAAGCGTACCAGTTGTTGGTTGGTCCGCTCACTCTGACCATTAGTCTGGGGGTGGTATCCTGACGACAGACTGCAGATGGAGCTGATCTGACGGCAGAAGGCCTTCCAGAACTTGGCTGTGAACTGGGGCCCTCTGTCCGAGACGATGTCCTTGGGGAACTCATGCAGGTGGACTATGTGCTCTAGGACCAATTCAGATGTAATTTTGTCTTAGGGGAGTCTGGAAAGAGCCACCAGGTGAACAGCCTTGGAGAACCGATCAACAATGGTGAGGATGGTGTCCTTTTCTTCTGACTTCGGGAGGCTGGTGATAAAAGAGAGTGCGCTTAATTCCCGGTTGACCAACGACTGCTGAAGAGTGGCTCCATCGGAGGGCATCTAATCGAAGTCCGGTGGGGAAATAAAGTCGTCCAGGTGGATTGCCTGCCGGAGGGGGCTCCAAGGTCTGCCCCTGGTGGACCCTGTCTTCCAACTCCCACTGGATCGGAGAGATGATTAATGATGCTGGCAGACAGGCAAAGGGCCCGCCCAGGGGCTCTCAGCTTCGTATTGGCGTGAGAGGGCATCTGCCTTGGTGTTCTTTGACCCCGGGCGGTATGACTTATGGGAGTTAAACTGTTCAAAAAATAGTGCCCACCGCACCTGCCTGGGGTTAAGTTGTTTAGTTTGCTGTATGGCAAGGAGATTTTGGTGGTCTGTCCAGACGGTAAATGGGTCACCGCCGCCCTGGAGCCAATGACGCCATTCTTCCAGAGCCCACTTGATGGCCAACAATTCATGGTTCCCCACCCCGTATCGCTGTTGTGTGGGATTAAACTTTCTGGAGAAGAAACTGCATGGATGCAGTTTCTGGTCTGGACCTTGTTGGGAGAGGACGGCTCCTATGCCCACATCAGAGGCATCGACTTCCACAACGAATGGTAAGTTGGAGTCCGGGTGAATGAGGATGGGAGCAGTAGTGAACAGTTGACAAACTTGATGGAAAGCCTGGATGGCATCTGAGGTGAGGGAGAATCGGGTCTTGGAAGGCTTGGTGAGGGCAGTAAGAGGAGCTGCAACTGAAGTCCTGGATGAACCTCCCATAGAAGTTTGCAAACCTCAGAAAACGTTGAAGGTGTTTAAACAAAGTGGGTTAGGAGTCACTCACTCATATCCTTTGGCATCTGGGGATCCATGGCCACACCTCCATCAGATATTACAAATCCTAAAGATGTGGTGGAGCACTGATGGAAAGCGCAATCTCCAAGTTACAGAACAGTTCAGCAACCTCTTTAACAGTACTCTCACATGTTTGGTGTGCTCAGTGATGTTTTTGGAGAAGATGAGAATATCATCGAGGTAGGCAAACATCCAGCATTCCAGCATATCTATGAGGACATCATTTAGGAAGTGCTGGAACGCAGCCAGACTATAACATAAACCGAATGGCATAACCAAGGTTTCATAGTGGCCGGTGGGAGTTATGAACGCCTCATCACCCTCCCTGATGCAAACGAGGTTGTAAGCGTTCCTTAAGTCCAATTTGGGAAAGATGGCAGCACTAGGGAGTGACGGTGAGAACCCTGTCTTTTTTCTTTACAAAAAAGAAACCCACGACCACAAGAGATGAAGGCCTTCATATATATATACTCTTCCATCACTTTTTGTTCCTCCTTGGATAGTGAGAATAAGCAGCCACGGGGTGGTAGCGTGCCTGGTTGGAGGTCGATATTAAGGTCATAAGGCCTGTGAGGAGGAAACTTAGTGGAAACTTATTGAAAACCTCCACCAGGTCGCACTGGGGGCCTCGGACTCCCCCGAGCACATCTCAGCCAAGACAGAGCTCCTGATAGGTCAGACCCTGCTGGAGAATATGTTCCTGTTTCCATCACAACAGAGGTTCGTGAAGATGGAGCCATGGGTGGCCAAGGATGATGGGTGGTGAGGTCAGGGTGGTGACAATGAGTTGGATGTGTTCTTGATGGTCTTGAATGATGAGTTGGATAGGTGAGGTTTGGTGAGTAATGGGACTGGAGTTAAGGGGCTGACCGTTAATGATGATGATATTTACCGGCTGAGATAACGCCTCAAGCCTCAGACCCAGCTGGGCAGCATAAGCTTGGTCAATAAAACTCCCAGCCACCCCTGAGTCAACAAAGGTGGTGGTCATGACCCGTTTGTGGCCCAGCTGAATGTGAGTCAGTGGTAATAGACAGAAAATGGTCGGCATGTTGGTGGAGGCATTAATTAGACCAGGTGATTTCCTCCCTCTCCTCACCTGGTCTGAGAGCTCTTTCTTTGATCAATTCTAAGACAGTTGAATTAGTCCCTCCAAAGTGGAGGGGAGCTCTCGCCTGGCTAACTCGTCCTTCAGTCGATTAACCAGTCCTCGAAAAAGGCCATTCGGACAGCCAAGTCGCCCCAGGTTGTTTGAACAGCGAGAGTGCGAAACCCTGCCACGAATCAGCTCACCGAATGGTCGCCCTGCCACAGGTGGTGTAGGTGAGAGTCTCCACCTCGCTGTCCGGATGTTGAAAGGTGGTCTTGAGCTGGCTGGTGAATTCGGGATAGGGGTAGGCCACCATGGCCCACTCTGCTGCCTGCCTGGTCAGTAGAGAGACGAGAAGTATGATCCGAGAGTGATCAGGGGGGTATCGGTTGGGCTGCAACACACGAGATCAACATTAGTCAGAAATACCTTGCACTTCCTGTCAACTCCATTATACTTCTCCGGGAGAGCTATTTTGGACTAATGACTGATAACAGTCATTTCGGCCGCTAGCTCCTGGCGGGACTGATTCAGAGCCGCGAGCTGCTGACGGAGTTGTTCAACCTCCCCTCGAGTCAGGAATGATTCTTGAAGAGCCTTCTGCAGCCCAGCGACTTCCTGCTTCAGTCCCTGATCTCAGCCGCGTGCCGATCCATGGTCTCACACACCGCAGCCCAATCTGCTGGGGTTACAGCAGGCTCAGTCATTCTGTCACGATCTGGCCGAACTGTTTGCTCAGTGTTGCATGGTGGATTAACCCAGTCACAGATTGTACACGAAAGAGTCGGTAAACCATGCTATTTGATCAGAGAACATGCTAACACAAGTGTGGGGATTCCCACTGGGAATCCACGTTCACATACACACAACACAGTGAGATAACCAAGGAAATGACCTAGAGTACTCACAGAGCCTGGTGATCTGGACCGAGTCGATGGTGGGCAATGACTCAATGACTGAGCACTGGTTGTTTGCCAAATCCAAGTTTAAAAACCTCGTGACGCACTCATTTCCGGTGCCTCTTGCGCGCCATGTCACTGGTGTGTGTGACAAACAGAAATAGTGGTTTGAGTAGTTTACTAGTTACCACACAAATAATAGTTTGAGTAGTTTACTAGTTAACTCATAGTGAATTGAGTAGTTTACTGTTAACACAAATAGTGGTTTGCATAGTTTAGCTACTTACACAAATAGTGGTTTGAGTAGTTTACTAGTTAACACAAATAGTGGTTTGAGTAGTTTATTAGTTAACACAAATAGTGGTTTGAGTATTTTTACTAATTAAATATTACTAAATAATAGCTTAGGAGTTGGAGGACAGTCTGCACTGCACTGCACAGAAAATGACGACTGTGTTGGACGTGATCCTTCAATAGCGAAGAGGAGCGACTTGACTGTTGTTGAGACCGTGGAAATAAGCAGCTACCTTGTCCGCCAACATCCCTCTGTTCGAGAAAACAGACAAAAGTGTGTGAAACACCGAAGGCCGGACACTTTTTCTGTGAGTGTCAGGCTTCACAACCTTGGTACCAAGGTGTTCCTTAAGGACTGTTGTTCAGTTTTCTCCAGACTCCAGTTACTGCTCTGTGGATTAACCTAGCAACAAACACTCACCGCCACAGGGCCTCTTCATGTGAACTTAACGTAGGGTAACTGCTCTCAGACTTCAGGGTGAACCACCACTAAAGATGTCACTAAACATGATGGAGACGTCACTACAGCTCATTGTAGTCAGTTATTTACATTAAACGTTTAAGGATCAAGGTCACTTTATTGTCAGCAGCAGCTGTGTACACATACAGCAACATACACCATTCAGCAGAGTGCAGGTAACAACAAACAGAGGACAACAGGCAGACAATAAATAGACAGCGAGTGTGGACATTACGTTAACCTGGAGTGATGAGTATTGCACTATAGGTATGATTACTGCACAGGAGGCAGTTACAGCATTGAACAGAGTTCCAGGGACGACAGAACACTACAATAAATAGGCAATAAATAGACAATGTAATGGAGTAACAGCAATGTGAGTGGGGTGTGAAACTTAGTTTAACAGAATGAAAATTTTGCACTCTATATACTTATTATTACACATGTGCACTGGAATCATATTCTTATTAAGGCACCAGGGTGGCCAAAATAGAGCAAAACTGTAAAGCAGTGGTCACCAGCGCTTATCATTGAAACTCTCCTGGTGTGTTTGGCTCCAACCTGCATCTAACATGCTGGCCCCGCCCTCTTACTTAACGCCCCAGCAAATCAGCTCCTGAAGAAGTTAAGAGCAGGTGTTGAAGATTATGACTGGAACTAGACTTCTCATAAAGGTGGATCTCCAGAATCAGGGTTGAACACTGCTGTAATAAGGCAATAAGGTCACGCCCTGCAGAAATCTTTAGGCTCTTTTCCATAGATAAAGAGGAAACAGTAACCTAAACCATACTGAGGAGACGAGCGTTGATTTTCCAGTGTATCTCAGTCTAGTAACGGTGTTTCTGACACTCAGTTCTCTCCCTATAGTTAATGACTGGCAATCTTGTTTGAGTTTTTTCTCTGTATTGTTTAGCCATGAGATGAGCTAACTTGTTAGTAATGTCCTGGCACACCTTCGCGTTTCTCACAATGGTCGAAAACTCCCACTGAAGTATATCTTCAGTATGCTACATAAACATGGATTTGTCGAAGTAGTCACTGAATAGGGCAGCAAACATGGTCTGTCTGAATAGGGGGTGCTAAAATGCTGAAGTCTAAATAAGAAGTTTTATGTAAAGGCATTTGTTTTGTGAAATCGCAAAAACTGCGATTTGAAAATGGGCTAGGTGTTTTTCGTACGGTAACACCACCTAGCGGGGTATCAGATATCGACATGGACCACAGGGTCGCATGTACCACAATCACCGCATATGTGCTCATTATTTACGTATCGAAGGAGGTGCAGGTTGAAGTGCAGGGAGTGTGGGGAGGTGTAGGTGCGGGACAAAACGGGAGTCATCCTCTGGGCCCCATCACTGCACACATCAGACTCTGCTCCTTCTGACCCCAAATGAAGTTCACAAGCAATTTTGCACCCCCCTTAGAAACTTTTGGTACACAGGCCTATCTGGCCTATAGAGTGTTAAAATATGAATAATTAAAGTCTAATTTCTTTAGAAATGTGCCTTTCAACACATTGTTAATGGGAGAACTTACATGGTGATATTTTATGTTTTAGCTGATGAAGTGTTGTACAAAACCAGAGTCAGGTCCTACGTAGCCTGTCAGGCTGTTGGGGGGGAGGTTGAGTGTTGCGCACTCATCGAACTTCCTTTACGAGGAGTGTTTTACACAGTGCTGAATGAAAGTGTTTACTAAGAAGTTGCTGAATTTTTTATGGCTGAAAGTAGCCACCTTGAGGCTTTAGTCATAGCGCAGCTACACCGACGGCGTAAAGAGATTCCAGTGGAGGCCCATGAAATTGATGGCTCTGGGAATGTGGCCCGATATTCCAGAATCGCTTTTGTGTTTTGAATTGCTCGGGCCATTTATTAATGCTATTATACAGCGCTATGGAGCTTTGCAGTTAAGAGATGTAGGGGGTGTGTGTGTGTGTGTGTGTGTGTGTGTATGTGTGTGTGTGTGTGTGAGAGTGTGTGAGACAGAGAGAGAATATCGGTCGTGTGGTTAAAGCCTGTGGGGTCGAATCATGCTGGGACAGTCAATCCTTTATTCTATATTCTCTCTCACTCACTCACTCTCTCCCTTCCCTCTCACCCTCTCTCTCACTCACTCACTCACTCTCCTCCTCTCTCTCATTCACTCTCTTTACCTCCTCTCCTCTCTCTCTCTCTCTCCTCTCACTCACTCTTTACCCCCTCTCCTCTCTGTCTCTTTCACTCTCTCTTTTCTCTCTCCCTCTTCTCTCCTCTCTCACTCACTCTCTTTACCTCCTCTCCTCTCTCACTTTCTCTCTCCCTCCTCTCACTCACTCTCTTTACCTCCTCTCCTCTCTCTCTTTCTCTCTCTCCCTCCTCTCTCCTCTCTCACTCACTCTACCTCCTCTCCTCTCTTTCTCTCTCTCCCTCACTCGCTTTACCCCCTCTCCTCTTTCTCTCTCTCTCTCTTTCTCTCCCTCTTTCTCACTCTCTCCCCTCTCTCGCTTTCTTTCACTTTCCCATCTCTTTCCGTTTATCTCTTTTGCTCACTTTTATCCCCATTTTCTCTTCCTCTTTATCTATCAGTCTCTTTACTGCCCCCTTCTCTCTCGTTTGCTCTATCCCTCCCCAGTCTCTCTTTACTACCCTCTCTGTCTCTCTCTCTCTGCCTTTACCACATGCTGTGTGTCTCGTTCATTCTATTGTACTTTATCCCACACCCCCCTCCAGCCCCCCCAGTCCCCCGCTCACTTTTCAGACACTCCAGCAAGTCCTGTGACCTTCTCCCGCTGTTGGGATGGACGGATTGCAGTCTTTATGGTGAAAGAGTGTAATTTTCTCCCCGAGTTAAAACTCACAGACCACCCCCCCAAAGTGGTCCGCAGCAGTAAGCCATTATCCTTACCTTTCTGCTGAAGCTCCTTCACGCGGCTCCACTGAGGAACAGCCCTCACATCTCTACCGCACTGTTCGAGGTGGGCTTGTTATTTGGTGTAAATATAAAATACCCCAAGTATGTCTGCCCAGATGTGTTTGGTGTCTGAATTTCCCTGGAGCTAAGAGGTTAACACAGCTAACAATGATGTGATATTAAGATTAAGGGTGCAAGAAAGTATTTGTTTTGCCAAATTAATACTTTTATGAATTAGTTGATATAGTCTAGTAATAGTCTAGCCTAATTTTGACCTGTAAAAAATATTAAGCATTTTTAAAATTAAGTTACATTATTAAACATATATATATATATGTGTGTGTGTGTGTGTGTGTGTGTGTGTGTGTG
>JBBPCX010102704.1:0-22636 GCA_037974365.1 Hydrocynus forskahlii
GAAGAACGGAAAGGGAAGACTAATACTCAGGGGACAGGGACCGGGACAGGCGTGACGAGGACGAGGTGGCCGTTACACAGTGCAACTGAAGGTCTACCTCTTTGGCTGCAACTTAGCTTTTGGAACACAGCTATGCCATTCATTTTTAAGTAATATTGTCTATTGTTTATTTAATCATTTTTTGACGCAAGCATGAAGAAAAATGTCATGTTCTCAGTGAATAGAGATTTTGATTTTGATTCTGATTTCCAGATATTTTGGCATTTTTGGCATCCTTCAATAATGTGAGGAAAAAGGGCTAAACACTTCAGATTATCAGGCTCTGTCAGAAACTCCTGTACTGAAAATATGAAATAAGTGACAAAATTATCCAGTAGATTGTTAGATCGGGTAGACTGTGGTGAAATCTTTCATCTGGTTATAAATAGTGGTTATCTCCTGAAATTATTATTAAAATATGATAAAATAGATTTTCTGAGCATCCTCTTCTCTGTAATACAAACATGGCAGACAAAACAAACAAAAAAGCCAGATAACATTATCCCATTAGCATTCATCTGTATTGTAATTAAAATACTAACCTAAGGTAAATGTATTTAAGTGACAGAACTGACACTGTCGCTCTGCACTTTCTTATCATTAATGTGGACCTATCAGAACCTAGTTTAACAGATGGAACTTATTAGTTTTATTATATTCAGTTCGTCCAAGCTTACTTCAAGAGATCAAGTCTTTTTTGAATTAATAACTCCTCTCTTAACCTTTATTTCCTATCAAACCTTTGAAACCAGCAGTTTTTTTAACGACTGATCAAAAAACAAATCTCACACCATGTCAGCTATCAAATCACATAACTATTTCTAATGTACAGTTGCAAATTTTGACTTGACTAAGCTTGATTCTGGTCTCTTCTAAAGACCTTCCTCTTTAAACAATACTAGAATCTCCAGCAACAATAAACAGTCCATCTGGGTGTGGGTTCTGGAGCTCACTGATGGCTCTGTAAATTTTAGCCAGCGTGTTGTTAGCATTAATGCTGGGTTGGATGAGCACGGATTTCAGTTTCCATGGTAAATAAAATGGTCTACATCTAACAGTCAGAACTGCTCACCAGTTCCAGTGAGCAGTAACTAGAGATCAACACAGCATTCATACACTCGTCAATGTTGATTTTCAACAATAAACACATGAATTATTAAAAATAATAATGTCAATAAAGGAACTACATATTCCATACACTGGAACAAAGGGTGAATGAGCAAACAAAATCTCAGCACCTATTATCATAAACCCCTATAGAAGTGTACCATGGCAAATGATTAGACATAACTTTTCATGAACTGAAGCATTTTCTTCAAGGATTACAGCTGGAACACTGCAGAGGTTGCCACCTACTGTGTTTACCAAAACTACAATTAAGGACAAACTTAATGCAGAAAAATTATGTATTATGCTTGCCAGAGGAAAGTCACAAATATTATCAAAACAAAAATGTAAGCATCCTTGGCAACTCAACATTTTCTGTTCCAGTGAGACAAAAACTGACTTTTTGATTGCAAGTACTACATATGGGTTTGGCAGGAAGAGCCCTGTCTTCAATATAAATTATGATGGTGAATCTGTAATGCCATGAGGCTGTTCAAAATCCTCTTGCAGCATGGATTCCATTGAGTACCAGGACACTGTACATAAAAATCTGGCTTTCTATCCCATGAACCTAAACCTGGACCAATGCTGAGTGCCCCCAGCAGGACAATAATCCAATGTATACTTCAAGCTACACACAAACACTGACTGACCACAGAGTCAAGCCATTGCAGTGACCATCCCAGATGATTACGAAATGCCAATGTTAATGCATTATCACCCCTTGCTATACTGGAGTGCCCTGTCTAAACATGAGGTTTGAGAGAGATATCACTGTATTTCTGGTGTTAACTAGCAGCTAGCAGCAATGACCGGCTCTTTGTTTATAAAGCAAGACGGAACAAAGCACCGAGAGATAATCCAGGAGATTCCCTTGGACAAAAGGAGGGGAAAGACAACAGCAGGCCTCAGACCAGCATCTCTTCCAGCCATAACATGACCCTCATGGCACCAAACACTCCAGCTCCCTCCATCAGTGCCTTGCCAGAGTGCTGCTCTCCATCCTACTTCTCTCCTTCTTCCACCATCTCACCTGCTAGAGCCCCCACCCCCTCTCCTCCTGCTGATGATGACTCCAACAACCATCCAACACCAGGGGTGTCAAGCTCCGGTCCTGGAGGTCCAGTGTGCAGCACAATTTGATGGTTCTCCACCGCAAACACATTCACTAAACCTCACAATTAAATGGCGAGGTGAACCAGGTGTTTCTGAGCAGGGAAATCACCAAAACGTGCTGGACCACAGCCCTCCAGGACTGGAGTTTGTTACCCCTGTCCAACACCATCACTGAGGACCAAGTAAGGAGAGAACAACGCAGGCTCCATCCTGTCAAGGTGGCAGGCCCAGATGGCATAAGCCCACAGTCCTCTGATTATTAAGAAATTGCCAGTGTTAATGCATTATCACCCCCTGCTGTACTGGAGTGGTATCGCTGAACACAATTATGGATTATGAAAACAGTATTATCCTGCTTAAAAGTCATCTGACTTGTCTGAACTTGTCTGAACTACAAACAACACAGTTATCTTAATAACAAACCAATTCTGGGTTGGACTGGGTGTGTTAGAGCAGAGAATAAACTCAAATGTGCACTGGACAAGCGCTATTTAAGAAACGGGATTCATTTCTCAAGATTAACAGATGCAGTAACTTACGGGTATACGGGTATCTTACAGATATTTATGACCCTGACCTAGATATTGTATCTGGCCTCCTAGATATTTAGCATAGATAATACACATTATACAGACAAAAGTATTGGGATGCTTGACCATTACACCAACAGGGTCTTTAATGACACTGCATCCAAAACATAGACTATAATATGGAGTCGATCACCCTTTTGCTGCTATAGCAACTTCCACTCTTCTCGGAAGGCTTGCCACAATGTTGTCAAAAATGTCTTGGTCTGCTGAAGCACTTAAGATTGCTCTTCACTGGAAGTAAGGTGCCTAACCCAAACCCTGAAAAACAGGTGTGTCCAATACTTTTGTCCATATAGTGTATTACTAATACTTGACAACTGAGAAGCTATGAAATTAGAACTATCCAGCCAGCAACTTGTACTGGTGCAAGTAAACTAAAATGTGAAATGTTCATAACAGAATACAGTGGGTAGATATGATTGAGAAGACTATGTGCTTTTGCCACCTTCCCAACCTATATTCACCTGTTCTTGGTAATGCTGCAATGTACCAGAGGAACTGCATTTTGCATATTTTTTTATTTGTTTGCATGCAATGTGTGGAGAGGTGTCTAAATTTAATACATTTTACACATTGTCCGCTTATCAAAATTCTACACGTATTTTGCCACCCTCATGAACTAAATCCCTGCTTCCAATAGTGCACACACTCCCCGAACTTAAACATAATAAAACCCAGATGTGTTCATATATTCACCATTTGACTATTTATAGTCCACACCCATATATGAACAGAGATATAACAATAGCATCATGTATCCACTGTTTACTTTAGTGCTTTCTCAGCTCTTACATACTTGAATCACCATTTCAAATCACAACCCAACCCTTTATAACTTGAAATGGTGTGTTGGGGCAGATAAAACATTGCAGGAGAAACACTGAAATTGCATCAGGCAAGAGATTATCCTGAACTGGGACCAATGACTAGTTGTATAGATGACCTGCAGCTGTGAGACTTGTTAATATATGTAATGACATGTACTGATATTCAAAAACAAAGAATTCAGCAATACTCAACACACTATAGTGTTATGACTGACACTATAGTGTCACTGCATTTTATTGATAAAGATTCTTTTGTTTTAGTGTTCCATTAGTCTGAGCATCTTCATGGTGCACTAAAACAGATTGCAGTGCAATACTTTTATACAGCCTGGCCCAACAAAAATCTTGAGGAAGCCAAAGACATTTTGCCCACAAATTTCCATTATTCCACAATATTCCACAAAATTCAATTATTCCAATAGTACCAATATATAAATAGTTTTTTTTCTGTTAAAATCTCTGAAATGTATAACCATCAAAACATTACTGATATTAAAATTAGATTCTGAGCAGAGCTTGTATTATATAATACATGAAAATATAAATCAAGATGATTATCTTTGTACATTGACACATACGTACCTTTGTCTCAATTCCATAGACAAATCACAGATGTATTTCCCAAATTTAGGTTTTTTGTTTTCCCATGCTGGCAAACATACACTGGTTAGTTATATTGTAAATATACTGACTAATATACACCAATAAGACAAAACACTCACAGTAAGTAGGTTTTTTCGGTACACTAAAACCACTGATGGCATCTGGTGGGTGGGATATATAAGACAGCAAATGTACAGTTAGTTCTTGAAGCTGATGTGTTGGGAACAGGAAAAATGAGCGAGTGGAAGGATCTGTGAGAGTCTGAAATGGTTCAAATTATGATGGCTAGATGGCATTAAAAATATAAACCATGATTATTACATTTGTACACAGAGCTATTTCCCACATTTAGCATTATTTTGTTTTCCCCTGTTTACAAACATGAGAATATCTCTCTGAGCACCACTGTCGTTCCAACGTGCTTCAAAGCCACCAAGAAGTCATCCAAAGAAGTCATCAGTGTCCTGCCTCAATGACTCTCATCCAGTAGCACTCACATCCATCATAATGAAGTGCTTCGAGAGGCTTGGACCCACTGCAGTTTGTATATCATCCCAACCGTTCTACAGATGATCCCATCACCACCACCCTACACCTGGCACTTACCCAGCCGGACAAAAAGGACACTTATGTGAGAATGCTGTTTATAGACTTCAGTTTAGCATTCCGCACCATCACTCCTCAGCATATGATTGGGAAGCTGATGCTGTTGAGCCTAGACACCTCCCTCTGCAACTGGATCCTGGACTTTCTGAGTGGGAGACCTCTGTCAGTCAGGATCAAGAGCAACATCTCCAGCACCACAGTGCTGAACACAGAGGTCCCCCCAGGGCTGTGTGCTCAGCCTTCTGCTTTTCATGCTGCTGATCCACGACTCTGCATCAATGCACAGCTTGAACCACATCATCAGGTTTACTGATGACACAACTGTCGTAGGTTTGATGAGGCAGCGTTGACTTAAGGAGGTTGCATCAAAGTCTCCTCAGTGGGGATTGTCCAGAGCACCAAGTTCCTTGGGATCCACATAACAGAGAACCTCACGTGGACCAGCTCCATCACCAAGAAAGCCCAGCGGAATCTCTACGTCCTGCGGATTCTGAGGAGAATGCACCTTCCACCCCCAATCCTGACCATGTTCTACAGAGAGAACATAGAGAGCATTTTCTGCAGCTGCATCACACCCTGGTTTGGGAATTGTAACGTTTCAGATGTACAGAGGATTGTGAGGACCCAAGAAAAAGGGTCTCTCTCCCTTTTGTCACGGACATTTACATTACATGCTGCGTCTGCAAAGCCACCAGCATTGTGGATGACCACACTCATCCCTCCCACATTCTCTTCTCCCTCCTCCCGTCAAGCAAAAGGTTCTGTAGCATACGGGCCTCCACTGCCAGAAAAGGGAACAGTTTCTTCCCTCAGGCCATCAGACTCCGCAACCAGAACTGAAAACAAAAACTGTCTGCACTTGTGGTCTTGTGATGTTCTGTTTCGTTCTGTGTTGCATTACATTCCTGAAGGCACATCGTTTCATTCCACTGTGTGCTGTGTGTATATGGTCGAAATGACTATAAAACCTACTTGACTTGATATTTTAAACACTGGCTGATGTACTGGTGACAGGGTTGCCTAAATTTCCCTGATGTCAAGTCAATTCAAGTCAGGTAGGTTTTATTGTCATTTCAAACTTATACACACAGTACTCCAGGACCATGGTGCAACACAAGGACAGAAACAGAAACACCACAAGACCACAAGTGCAGACAGGATGGAAGAGAGTGCAAACACAAGAGCAACAATACAACTGGACAAGACAAAATTTAGTACCAGCAACAATAGCTACAGTACAAGGCTGAATGAATACAGTATTATGACAGATGCTGTATTCTAGTAGCAGAGAGTTACATGTGCAAAAATGCAAAACAGAATTACATGTGCAAAGATGCAGAACAGACGTAGACAGCAATAAATTTAATTGTGCAAATATAGCAGCAGCAGTTTATTTTTTGGTTCTGGCTGAGGAGTCTGATGGGCTGAGGGAAGAAACTGTTTCCCATTCTGGCAGTGGATGCCCACTGTCTCATTAAACCTAAATGCCAAATACATTGCAGAAATATCAACAACATTAACACAGACATCATGACAGCAGACCTCCAGCAGCTCCTGATCAATTTTTCATCAGCTGCAGATGCCTATTACTACACCCAGCTGAGCAGCCTCCTGGACGCTTGCACCCCTATCAAAACCAGATTGGTTACCTTCACTCGTTCAGCACCCTGGTTTACAGGTGCGCTACGAAAAATGAAGGCAGCTTGGCGTGTCCTTGAGCGTCGCCACAAAACCTCTGGCCTCACTGTCCACAAGCAAATCTACCAGGAACACCAAAAGACTTATGGAAAGTCCCTCAAAGAAGCATGATCACAGTTTTACATGATCACGCCATCAGGAACAGTCCAAGCAACTCCAGAGTGTAATCTCTTCTCAAACCACGAATCACGCACACCCACCACTGACGAACAATGCAATACAATGCTCTGGCCCGTCTATTCATACTGATCATTCAACTTATGCACTACCTGCCATCAACCACCCCCTTGACTGCTTTCCTGAAGTCACCTAGGAGGAGGTACAGGATATTATCTGGAGGATGAAACCTTGTACCTTCTTCCTGGACCATTTCCCAACTGCTCTGGTGAAATTACAAATATCTGCCCTTCATAACCTCAGTTATAAACCACTCCCTCCAAGCTGGTCATGTCTCTGCTGCTTTAAAAAAAGTCCATAATCAGACCAATACTCAAAAAACCCACTCTTGATACAGATGTCCTGTCAAACTACAGACCCAATCTTCCATTTTCAGGACCACCTCAAACAAAACAATCTACATGAAAAATTCCAATCAGTTTTCCGCCCTGCCCACAGCACTGAAACAGCTCTGCTAAGAGTAAGAAATGACTTTCAATGGCAGCGGATGCCAGCTCTTCCTCTCTCCTTGTTGACCATACCATACTCCTATAGTGGCTGCACCATACCACTGCCTTTAACTGGTTTAAGTCAAACCTCACAAATCGAACACAAAACATCTCCCTTGGACACTCCAGATCACATCCACACACAGTCACCTGTGGGGTCCCTCAAGGGTCTGTCCTTGGCCCCGTTTTCTTTATCCTCGACCTCCTCCCCCACCTTCATCCCTATCACCATTTCTGCCACCGTCATCATCTTCATCAACTTAACAATCCTCTGAAAGGTCTTGCGATCAGAAACATACGTGAGAATCTCCATACCATTAGCTGACTGCTGTCGGGAAAACAACCTATGACATATCCATGACCAAAACTTTCTTAGGAAAAACACAGTCACTGTTTTAGTGGTGCCAGTAACATGTCCAGTCACTTCTCCTGAGTGCAAGCACAGCTTAAAGAGATTTACCCTGGTTCTTTACTTGTACACTGTTGCAACAATGCCCTGGGTCTGGCCCTGCATGAGGCATCATGGGATGTGTGTCTTGTAGCGGATGTTCTCTACTGAAACAACAACAACTAATTTTCCTTGTGGGAGGACCAGTAGGACCTAGTTTTGGCACCCTTGGTGAAAAACAGAGAACACACGTCTGTACGTCTGTATGTTCATGAACAATAATTGTTTATTTAAAACATATCTAAAACTCAATTATTGTCCACGTCAACCGTTGCATTATTTGCACATTTTAATGACAATGCCGCTAGAAGACAATATCTGTTATATTTCTGCATCCATTCCCACTAGTACTGTTTCTGCCCATGTCGTCTGAACTGTATGTTGTCTTGTCCAGTAAATGATTATACTGTTGCACTTTTTTCATTATATGGTTGAAATGACAGTAAACATCTGCATGACTTGACTTGATTAAAAAGGAGGAAAATCAAATAATAATGCCTGAAAAGGATTTTTTCCAGTTGCCATATTCCAGTTTTCCCCAAATACAGGAAGAGCTGCCCAACACACGTGTCTTGCGGACGCATGCCTACCTCTGTCTTTTTATTTGTTGTTTTTTTATTGCCAAAAGTTCCCTTTAATGGGACAGCATGGCTCTCTAGTGTTAAATCTCATTTCAGCAATCATTCAAACTGTTTAAAGCTTAAGCAAAAGTAATAGAGGGACCAGTATCAAATTAACAGTATCTCCTTGTGGTTTAAATAAACCTTGTAATTTTCATTTTTAATTAGAAATTAAAAAATGGACACATATGAAAATGAAGAGTGTTCATAACAAAGGTAATTTGTCTTTATTTTAAGTGCCTTTTCATGCAATTAAAAAACATGCTTCATGTTGTTCTGTGAATTGTAGAAGTGGGTCGGGTCTTTAACCGCAGAATCTCAGAAGTCGGTTGATTGCTATTCTGAAATAAGTCCAATCCCGTGAGCCACTCAACATCCTTCACACGTGATTGGTGGAACCAGAGTAGGTCTTCTACCCAGTTCGCCTCCTCTTGTTCACTCTGTGTGCAAAAAGAAGCTCTAGTCAATTTAACAGATCTAAATCGTCATGCATATATGCATTCTTTTGGACTTTGTGTCTTTAAAAAAATAACTGTCACAATTTCATTAGAATTGTTTAGACTTCTCAATCAGAATATGACATTTTAAAGTCGAGAACAGCTGAAAAGCCAGAACTGAGATGTGTTTTATTAGAAGGCAACAGAACTCACTTTAACAGTTTTATCACTTTCACAGCTTTATATGTTATTGTTTTGATGAGTCTTTTCAACACCTATAGACAATGATTCACAGTAACTCCATTATTATCGCATATACATATTTTTTTGAAGTTATAGTAAATAAGAACATTTGTATCTGCTACAGCTGCAAAAATGCAACCTTATTTTTTCATAGGCACCCTCAGCACTTTTGCTGTCACATTCAGTTTTTGGGGTGGTTGAAAAATAACCACTCAGGAAGTGGTAAAATCACTCACACCGGGCATTTAATTGATAAACATCGTTCACATTTAACCTGAGTGAGATGATTAAAATATCTAACAGTATATGTGTTTTTTCCACAATGTTGCACATCAGACACACACTCACACACCTACACACACATACACTGATATTCACATACGCACACACACACACACACACACACACACACACACACAAGGTCATATCTGTCAGATGTTTTACTTGCACAAGGATTTATTCATATTATAACCCATTCGTCTTTATTTTTCTACTTTTGAGGTGAAAGAAAAATCTGCAATGTGGACCCTATCAGACTGCTTCACCAAAAATCATCTCATTATATATTTTGTTAAAAGGAGAGATGTGGGGATAAAATGCTTAGAAAATAGGTTGCTATGGGTGTGAGATGTGTGGAAAAAGTCCAACATTTTTGTTATGCTAAGAGAGTGTGTTGCACCACTTGGAATGACATGGTTAAGTGCCTGTGTGGGTTAAGCTCTGAATTTGCACAAAACGTTAAAGCACTTAAGCGTGCAAATAACCAGTTGTGCTGCAATCAATTTTCCAAGAAAGAGGCTGATGGAATCAGACTTAAAAATATTTGCATGACAGATCAGGGCCATGTAAGAGGTCAGCCTTACCTTGCGACCCCAGCATCGCAAGTTCAAGTCTTATTCACGGCAAGCCTTTTCTACTCCACTTTTTGCAAGTTTGAGTCAAACTCGTTTCTGACTCATTGCATCACATTAAATGAGAAGATTTAGCTTTTGACATCAAGTTTTGGTGAGAGTTTGACATATAACCCTAAATCAGATAGGACATGGATGGTGAATCAAAATAGACATTTTTCAAGGAATTCAGATAAAACTTCATGGATGAAAGTAAAACTGAAAACATGAGTACAGTGGTCTGCTTTTTTAAAATTCATTATTAATTTCTCATACTGGTGTTAAACCTAGTCTTAGGCTGCCCGAATGGAAATTAATCTTTCATTTACTTTATGCCCACAGCTCTTCTCTCATTTTCAGGTGAAGCAATTGAATCTTTTGTGTTTTCCTTCCAAAAATAACATTGAGACTTTTGCCAATTGCATACTTTTTTCCTTCCAGTGACTTCACCAAACTACTGCCATGGCAGCAGCTGACTGATAATACAACAAAATTAAAGAGACCAGTCATGTTTTAATTGTTCTGTTCTGTGTCCTCAGCTAATCAATTTTCCTCAGGTAAAACTACTCTTAAACAGACAGCCTTATTTTTCTCAGTTTAAGATTTTCACTGTAGTCACCTTTTATACTTTAGTGCAAAGCACTTAAAAGGCACATTAAATGAAAAAAAACATTTCATGAAATTCTCCTTTCCCTATCATATCATGGTATTTACCTATAAACATATTATTATGTAAACATACTGTAACAGCTGCGTAGTTCAGCCGTAGGAAACACCGTAGGCAACTGACATAACGGCAGAATAGTAAAACATCTTTTAAAGGGTATAATGAAATGCCCCCTTATTACTAAGCACTGTTGTATTGGCAATTAAAAACAAACAGCAAACATAACCTCCCTTATCCCACAGATTCAGACCCCCAGTGAGGATGACCAGAAGCATGCTGGAAAGCTCCGCCCACCAACCCCCCCCAAACACCCTTCAAAACTATTAAAAATGTACCATTCCATAAACATCAGAAAGCGAGGATAGAAAAACACCTCTAACACATATTTAGAAAGCCTAGAGTGATATTTTCCCTCAAAAAAAACTGGCCTCACCTAATTAAAACCAAGACTTGATTGCCAAATTCCTCTGATATTTTTCTGCTGGGTGTTTTAGGAATTTAATTCCGTTGTTTCCAACCAGAACATGATAAAATAAGAATGGTGTTGCAGAACCTGTCACATTTTTAAACACAATGTGGTGAAATGTCTTTATTTTATTATGTTACTGCATTTGTAAACCTACAGAAATAAATGACAAACTTCTCTGCAAAGCAAACCCTACAACCATGAGTGAAAACTGTGTGTGTGTGTGTGTGTGTGTGTGCAACTGTGTAGCCAAAAGTGCATTTGTTTTATTCACATTTTGTTGCAGAAGTAAAGATGCAGACTTGGGTTTTTGAATGGTGGGAGAGCATATTAAAATGACTCTTTTTTTTGCCAATTCTATGTTTAATTTAATTATATAATCTTTATTTAATCTTATGTAGTGGTAGCTCACCTCCATCTCCACCCCTTTTGCATTGTTGCAATCAGTTCCAGGCCAGCCTTGTCGGTTTCTTTAGAACCAGTCTCATAAAGAGCACCCACATTCTCAGAAAGGCACTCACTTTGTGTTAAAGAGCAGTACATTATGGAAGTGAGCTTCCTTAGAAGCTGATAGTTGTTTTATAATCTGGATTGATTTATTCCAGTGAGTGCTTACATCCATGTAAGGTCTTGCTTTCTGGGATTTATTAGATAATGAGGCAGGGTGTGAGTGTGGGTTGGTTTTATTTTGATCCCAGTCCAAAAAAGATCTACTTAGTAACATGCAGCCATTGTCATGAAATCCCCCTCGACAGCAGTTTTACCTTTTTTAGTGTTGTTCTGGCAGTGTTGTTACAGGGCCTGCTTATTTGGTCTGAGGATTCCTTTGGTTTGAGAATCACTTGGATGCGTCACACTCTGAAACAATCCTAAAACTAGCAATTGTCTACCAAAGTCAAACAAGGTAAGCAATGATGGCAGCAATGATTAAATCCCCCGACATGGCTAAGAGCTGCCGGAAGCTTTTGTTTTCTGTTACTCAGTGCTGTAACTTAAGCCAGGCATGCTCTTTAGAATTCTTTACCATTTCTGGCTATCACAATTTATATGCTCACAACATGAGAACTGAACATCTGCGAGATGATAAAAGGGTGAAGAGATGACAGCAATGGGAGTCATAAATGACCTCTTTAGCTGAGATCTGATCCTATTGTTGACATTCATGACAACCCACTACAAAGCTTTTCTGCCAGCGGTTGTATAACTGTTCCACACAAAAGAACAGCATCATATGATCCTCTCTGTGTGCAGCAGTAAAAGGTCAATAGCAGTTTCTGGGGTGCCAGCTTTCTTGAGTGCCCTCAGAAAATACATCCATGGTTGTGCCTTTTGCACAGAGATGATGCTCTAAATAAGGTCCTTTGAGATATAAACACCCAGGTACCTGAAGCTGAAGATCCTCTCCTCTCCAACCTATCTCTGTTAATGAAGACTAGAGTTAAGGTGGAGAGGACTTAAAGATTCTTGTTTCTGGAATGTGGATTAGAATACAATGTGACTTACTGTGAGCTTTAAGAATAATTCTAAATTCAAGATCAGGATTCCTGTTCTTGATGTGGTTTGTACAAACAGACCCTGTTGTCTGAAGAAAGCCACAGCGTTCGAGTATGCTGTGAAGCTTTGTTCACTTTTATAGCTCACAACAAGTTTTACTGTTTCTTAAGCCATATCAACTCTAAATCTGCAGCATCTTAATACCTTAATGATGAACAATATGTGGTTTGAGCAGGTTGAGAGAAGCTTCAGTGATGTTGTTGGCAGAAAACATTTTGGTGGCCATTGACCACTCCAATGTTTGTTAGCAATGTTAGCCTCCAATTTCAATTTTTAAACATGTCTTGGTTGATTGACCGCATTTGAGGTAAGGGGAAAATTATGTAAATGTGATTATTTTCTACAAACTATTAATATAATAAAAAATATTTATCCTTGTCCTTTTTGAGCAACAAACCTTTTATAATAAGCAAGCAGCTTTAAGGATAAATGTTACACTGTGAAAATTATGTTTTTAACTTAAGAAAAAGTAAGCAACCAGACTGCATACAATTTTTTAAATTACTTACAATAAAATAAAGTTAAAATAACTTCCAATAGTTAATGAGCTGTGTTTTGTGTTCTATTACTATATTACATCCCAGTGTGAGGTAAAATGTAGAACATGTTTATTTTATGCGATGCCTTAGCAGTGTTGTAGTGTTCCCATAGGAACATCATCTGTAAATTTTCACAGCAATCTGATCTTTAGTTTTTTGTATTTTGGACCATGAAATTAACTTTTTCCAACTTTTCTTGTGTGTTTAAGGGTGACATTTTAAGTGTTTTTAAGTGAATAAACTGCAAAATTCCCAGCTGTATTGTTTTAATCACACTCCTGATGGCTGTAATAACTATTCTGAAACAGATGAGCAACTCCTGATGAGAGCTAAAGTACTGCCTCCTCAGGTGAGATCAGTAACCCAGTGCTGAAGTTAAGCCTACAGCTTCAACACAGTAAAATAAGACAAAGATCTTGTACAAAAACTCTTGCTGGTATTGTGTGGTGTATGTGTGTGTGTGTGCAGGTGGTGGAATCTGATGTGTGGAGGATTAGGGTATCACCCATGACACTACACTGTCTGCTCTTTACATACTTTGTGCCACTCATCATAAAATGTGATGCATGCTTTGGAGTATTCCCATGAACGATAGCTCACAGTTATTTAGACATTTAGCAGGAAATATGTGAACTGGATGATCCAGCATCCACATCCTAACATCCTTGAGACAGTCACTGTCATTCTCTTCCCCTTGAATGAGTAATCAGAAAAGGCATGATGATACATGTGAAAAAGTCCTGTCACACGCACCAGGTCACGTGATGTCATTAGGCACCGGAATTGACTCACGTAAGGTATATAAACAGGAAATAGGTTTTCCTCTGCACCAAACATTGGGTTCATGTCCTCCCGACTCAACCCTCAACTCTACTCGACAGTACTCTGGTTCTCAGAACCGTTTGTATACCTGTCTGTGTGCATGTGAGAACGTGGATTTCCTGGTGGAAATCTCTACTCCATATTGGAGCATTCTCAGATCAAATCGCATGGCTTACCAGCTCACTCGTTTGAGTCTGCGGTTGGGCTTTCCACCACGGTAAACCTGGGCTTTACTCTCGACAGCCAATTCTTGTTTGCCTCCCTGACAGAATGTCTGGTCCCAAAGTAAGCTCAGCGGACATCGCCCGTCTCTGGGAGGTGATCAATCAGCAGGCAGTAGAAATTGTGAACCCGAAGCAGGAGGTGGGGAGCCTCCGTGCGGAGGCGATAAGTCTCCGTGAGGACCTCACTGCCATGCAGACGGCTTACTCTGCTGAGCGATCACCCTCCCAGGACACTGTCCATACTCCCACTTCCTCTACCCAACCAAAAATCTCATTACATAATAAATGTAACGGATCTGATGTCAAATACGATGTTTTTCTCACCAATCTGTCTCTCATTTTGAGTTACAGCCACACCCACAGACCAGAGCAGAATCGCTTTACTTACCTCTCTGCTCACGGGGCAGGCAGCCGAATGGGCTACGGCGGTCCTTAAGTCCAACAGAGACAAGGGGAGCACAGTGTGAGTAAATACCCGGCCGAATTCCGCACACTCTCTGTGCAGACTGGCTGGAGTTATGCGGCTCTACGCACTGCGTATTATAAAGGACTCTCCACACACCTTAAAAATGAGCTGGCTGTCCAAGACCTGCCCGAAACCTTAGAAGGGATGATCCAGCTGGCCCTGAGGGTGGATCAAAGACCTGAGCTCCAGATTCCTCCTCCCCACTGCCATCTACCTCCACTGCGCCTCCCCGTACTCCACCTGCTTCAGAGGCCCACTCATCCGGAGCCGGGGAACCCATGCAGATAGGATGCACCTTCCTGTTGGCAGCAGAGAGGGTCTGACGTTATCTCAAGGGCCTTTGTGTTTATTGCGCCTCCCCCGATCACCACCGAGCCATCTGTCCTTTCCGTCCGGGAAACGGTCAGACCAGGTGAATGGGGGAGGAACTCACTGGCTGCTACCTCCTGCCTTCCTCAGATCATTTCTCAGCTGATCCTTCAGGTATGTCTCCTCCTGGGCCACCAACAGATCGTAGCCTCCGCGTTCATTGATTCGGGTGCAGCTGGCAATTTTATCGTTCAGGCTTATACTGCCCAGATGGGGCTAGAACTTGAAGTGTTATCTTGGCCCGTTTCCATCACAGCCATTGACAGTTGGCCCCTCTCTCTTAGCCCCATCACTCAATGCACTAGGCCCATTACTATGAAGATCGAAGACCGTACTGAAGAAATCACCTTTCTCGTAACCAAAATCACTTCACCTCCCATTATATTGGGTCATCCTTGACCCTCTTATCTCCTGGGCCAATCATTGCATCATCCATTGTGGTCCCACCTGTCTGGAGCTCTGTCTCCAGGCTAGGGCCGAGACGTGTACAGGGGATTCCGAGGCCTCCGATATCGATCGGGAGGCCATTCCTGTCCCGTACCGTGACCTGGCGGAGGTATTTAGTAAGTGGAGAGCCGTTCGTCTACCACCTCATCGCCCTTACGACCTGGCCATCGAACTCTAGCCAGGCGTGGTACCACCCCGCAGCCGTCTGTTCTCTCTCTCTGCGGGGGAGCAGAAAGCCATGGAGGAGTACATCGCTGAGGGCCTTCGTAATGGGACCATACGACCATCATCCTCACTCACAGCTGCGGGGTTCGTCTTTGTGAAGAAAAAAGACGGGGGTCTCCATCCTTGTGTCGATTATCGGGGGCTCAACTGCATAACCATCAAGAACCGTCATCCACTCCCTCTCACTAACTCTGCTCTGCAAGCTCTCTCTGGTGCCAACTACTTCACCAAGCTGGACCTACGGAGTGCATACAACCTGGTCTGCATCAAAGAGGGCGACAAGTGGAAGACGGCCTTCATAACCTCCACAAGCCATTACGAAACCTTGGTTATACCGTTCGGATTGTGTAACAGTCTGGTGGGCTTCCAACGGCTGATAAATGACGTTCTACATGACATGCTGGGTAGGTGGTGCTTTGTTTATCTGGACAATCTATTCTAAGACCTTGGATGAGCATACCCAGCATGTCAGGGCAGTCCTCAAGAGGTTGCTGGCCCATCAGTTGTTCCGTAAGTTGGAGAAATGTGCGTTTCACCAGCACACCACCACATTCCTTGGCTTCGTCATCTCCTCTCCGTATTGAAGCGTTCTCAGATCAAATCGCGTGGCTTACCCGCTCACTCGTTTGTGTCTGCATTTTGGCTTTCCACCACGCTACATCTGGGCTTTACTCTCGACAGCCAATTCTTGTCTGCTTCTGTGACAATTCCTAGTTCATTGAGTGTTGGGACAGCTACTGAAAAAGTAATCTATCACAAATGATTCCTTCTCTCAGACTCTCAAACAAGTCATTTAGTTAATACGTCCTGGAAAAAACCGTCATTTCACTCCTCATTACTTTGCTCATTACTTTCAGTTACTCTCTTTTCCCCATACAAATCTGTACCAACTGGGATAACCCAGCATTTATTTTTTCCTGTAATTTATCATTTAAAATAGAAAATCAGAATAAACATTATTTCAAAGGCCTCCAGCCATGACAAGCAGACAGGTGACTATTAATTATGCTGGATTAAACTGAGGAAAATCTAGAAATAGATAGTAGTCCAAAAGCATCCATCCATCCATTATCTGAACCGCTTATCCTTAACCAGTGTCACAGGGGTTGCTGGAGTCTATAGCAGCGGTCATAGAGTGAAAGGTGGAGAAACACCCTGGACAGGTCCCAGGTCATCACAGGGCAAATACACACACCCACATGCACACATTTACACCAATGAGCAATTTAGCATCTGCAGTTCATCCGATATGCTTGCCTTTGGACTGTGGGAGAAAACCAGAGTACCCGGCAGAAGTTAAAGTAGATATAGAGCTGATATTAAACAAGTTCATTTCAGTTGGACTTGATTGCAGGTCTGTTGTTAAATGGGCTGTGTAACACATTCAGTTTATCATGTTAGCCTCAACACAGTGCAGGAACTAAGCACCCTCAATCTTCAAAAAGTGCCACCAAAATGTGTCCAAATATCCTCAAATATAACCGCCTCCAGTGGTCCTTGTCACCAGATGAGCCTGGGTTTGCTAATTGCTTTTTTCACTTTGTTAGTCTTCATTTCATTATTCAGTGATTTTCATCTGTTTTTTCTCTTTAACTTACATGTTCACCTGTCTTCTCATTGGTTAACTTTTTCATGTTGCTCATCACCTTGTTTCTTTAGATCAGATTAGTTACACCCCTCGCCTGCTACCTATCTCTGTCAACCTTATTTATAGTCAGCCTCCCCGAAAATCTTTGTCCAGTCACTGGCTGCTCTGGACTAGCGATTTCCCTCATGATATACTGATCTCGTTTGTACTCTGGTTTGAATGAGAGTTTTGCAGTCTTGTCAGGTGACTCTGTAGCAAGCCTGCACTTGAGTTTGTGCTTCACTCTGTGTTTTTGTATTCATGTTTTCTTAATTGATTTGTTTTTGTGATCAAACTGTATGGATTAAACAGTATCTATCTATTCAATGAATTCCTGCATCTGCCTTTCAGTTTTTCCCGCACTCACATGCAGACATGACACATAAAGGTTAAACAGCTAGTTTCAGCATGTTTTATCCCCTTATACTGTTAAAGCAATGGATAATAACAGAGCATTAATAAGCCATTAAACAAAAGAAAAGGTGCGTTCCTTCTTGTTTACACTGAAATGATGATTCCTGGGAAACTTGAGAGTTAAGTCGATTTGGATAAAAGCGTCTTCCAAATGAATGTGATGTAATGAACTAAGAGATCCCACATTTTTAGTTCAGCTCTTTCTATTTTTATCCCCTGTGGCCTCACCTCGCCTGCAGGGGTAGTGCAAAGTCAGCAGGTGGTCAGATGATAAACAGTGATAACTCTATACCAGAAGTCTTCACAAGAAATACCATGTACAAGAAATGCCATGAAATGCCATGTACAAAGTAAAATATTAAGTAAAATGTTAGGCCTTTTTCAAGTTTCAAATAGAACATGCCTTTAAACTTCAGAAGGATATATTTAATCTGGAACAGGCAATCCCTTTGGTTTAGGGACACTAGAAGAACCTAGCATGTGTGTGTGTGTGTGTGTGTGTGTGCGTGTGTGTGTGTGTGTGTGTGTTGTGTGTGTTTAGCTGTTTCTAGCCGGAAATGAAGCTGGTCCACTAATGAATGAAATATTAACTCAAACTACACATGACCTGTCTAAACTTTTTACCCAAACTATTTAGATGATTTTTTTTTGAGGGAGGGAGGGTCCATATACTCACCATGCAGCTCTCTGAGTTGTCTGGCCTGTGAGGCAAGACAAAACTCACAGTGTGCAATTCTCCAGTGCACTCACTCACTGGTAGGTTGGAATCCAGGCAGCTTGTCAGTACCGCAAAGTAATGGGTGGGGATGGGAATGCGTGTGCCTGAAATAAACCTAGACACATACATTATTTATATTACTATGATTATGTAATAATCACACCAATAGTCCACACCCTGACCCTAAGCATACCTTACCAAATCTTGACCCAACTCTGGCCTAAGACCCAACCCTGAGCAGTACTTCAAAAAGTATATTTTTAACTAGAGTCAGAAAACAGACCTCACAAGATAATCAGGTAACACAAGATGATGTTTACTTTTTGCAAGTGCACCCCCACACAAACACACATTATCCGTAAGCCTAGATATTAAAACACAATCCTAAATCTTGATTAAATGGCTGGTGAGGCTGATGCCATTCGACACACATACTCTTGTATCTGATCCGCAGTGTCATACTGGCCATCGTAGTTGTAGTCAAACACAGGGCCGGTCACCACATTGATCCCATTATACTGAGAGGCAAACTTCAGCAGTACGATATGCTGGAAATACTGCCATATCCCTACAGGACACACACACACATGCACACACACACAAACATACCCACACACACACACATGCAGAGGAACACACATTTTGTATAGCTGATGGCTGTGCAGCATGTGGGTACAGATTAAGAAGAGCATGCTTCTCAGGAAAGGGTGAAAGGATGACTCACTCTTGAACTGTGGGTACATCGGAATCACATTACTAAGAATCAGGCTGTCAAAGAATTCATCCTCCGTGTTGTTTAAGCCTGTAACAGCCCCAAATATTCCCACACAGACAAATACACACACACACACACACAAACATGCACATTGTTATGGAAATATGTTTCCTTCTAGAAGATATACGTAGTTGTATAGCATAAAAATGTGTTCAAATTGATATGCACGTCATTCATGACCGTGTTGTCCTGATACTCCATATACTGTAAAGCCTGCATCAGAGTGTGTGAGTGGTGCAGAGTGGCACAGTTTAGCCTGGAGCTTCAGATAGCCAGTGTTTTCTCTGTTTCTCTGGCTTTTTTCCAACACACCAGCTGTGTGATGGATGCACCTGCATGTGATGTTCATTTATACAGAATGCAAAATATTATGGTAAATTCTCATCAGTTTCCTGTGTAACATTACTAAAACAGCATTACCACCATACTCCATTGTCCCACTGCCAACAACTACTAAGCTGTTTCACAGTCAGCCTTTGGAAAATCTGACTACTGCGCCATTTTCCTCAGTATAAACAACACATACAGTATGTAGGGAGAGAGAGGATACTTTATTTATCACATGCATAGTCATACAAGCACAACACACATTGAAATGATTTCTCTGCATTTAACCCATTCACCAAGTGAAGCAGGGGGCTGCCGCCAGTGAGGCGCCCGGGGATGGTACCTTGCTCAAGGGTACCTCAGCGGTGACACTAGCAGTGGGATTTGAACCCCAATCCTCTGATTGTAGGGCCAGCGCCCTAACCAGCACTAGGCCACCAGCTGCCACAAGGGAGGTGAAATGCTGGTCAGCCCAATCAGAAGCTATGCTACAGGATGAGCTCGAAGACGTAGACTAGGACATGTTCCAGTCATGCTCGGATGGCATCAACAAGTTTACGGATGTAGCAGTTAGCTTTGTTAGCATGATCATCCCTACACTGAGAGTGAAGATGTTCCCAAACCAGAAACCGTGGGTGGACAGACTAATTCGCACTGAAGTGAATGCAAGGACCACCACATACAATGCGGGTCTCGCCAAAGGCGATACAAGCACCTACAAGTGGCGTCATATGGCGTCCAGCACATGGTGAGGGATGCCAAACATTGGTACCGGGAGCGTCTGGAGTCTCACTTCCATCAGGGCGACACATGGAGCATGTGGCATGGACGATCAACGATCAACTCTACATTTGCTAACGAGCTGAACGAATTCTTCTCCCGTTTCAAGGCTAGCCAGGCGGCTAGTGTTAACTACAGACTTACAATGGAGGACACTCCCCTCATAGCATTACCATAAAACTACCATAAGGGACTGGAACAGGACCTCATATCATATTCATTGTCATATTTCAGAACATTCACTGTCATATTCCATATCATATCGGATTTATTATTACATCACACTGTGCATGCTGCTTATTACTCTGGTCACTCTGTTTACATTATACTGTTTACATTACCCTGGTCACTCTATTTACATTACTCTGGTCACTGTTTTACATCTCTGTTTACATTACTCTGATCACTCTGTTTACATTACCAATGTACCAATGTCAAAGTCATAATCCTGATATTTGCTAGCACCAGTCAACGTATATGTCAGTGTTTCTCCAAACACTGAACAGAATGAGGAGCGAACCCATTCAAATTCAGGTGCTGCATGTGCCAGATAAGATTCAGACAAGATATAACTGCCAGGCTAAAGTGAGCGTTTTTGTGTTTAGTTTTTTTAAATGTAGCTGCTGCTATTCTGGCCAAATAAAACTCTCAGTCTATGTTCAACTGGAAAGATTCAGATACCAAATGATTGCCAATAACTGATACCGCTGGAGGTGCTGGAGGTTGTAGTGAAAACTGAATTATTTTGGCAAGCTGAAATATTAGTTTGAGGTATTGTGAAACTTAAGCTTGGTATTATATGTATTTACCATTTTATCAATGAGTAAAGTCAGCAAGAACCCCCCTATTTGACAGTTTGAAGATGTAAACCACCCACTTTCTACTGCTTTCTCCAAAGCCTCAATCATCAAAAACAGACCTACTTAGGATTTCCTTATTGGACAATCCAAACAGTATTTATTGTTGGTTTAAAGAGCTATTAATACTTTTTTGTACACACACCTATACCATCATATAAAAATTACTCTTTGACCCATTGTCAAAGTATAATTTTCGTATTCAGTCACTTATAAATTCTATATAGAGTGAAGGGGCCCCTAGAGATACTGAAGGTTATGTGCCTTGCTTGAGGACACAATGGTAGAAAGTGGGTGGGTTTGAACTTTGTGGTCATCGAGTTCACAGGCAAGTGTTTTAACCACTTGGCTACTACCATGTATATAGAACTATAGATATATCTAGATTGGTATATATAGATTGGGTAGACAAAATTGTGAATTTATTTTCTTAATTATTATTTCTATAATTCTGTTCTGTGATTCCAGTTCTGTATTCTATGTATGTGTGTGTGATGAGGAAGTATGGTACATACCTGGTGGGTATAGGAAGACACGTGTAATGTTGTTGGCGTTGTTATATTGATCACAGGTTGGACTTTGTTCCACTGGGATTCTAACATCAGCTCTCAGACAGTCTTCCGTCAGTGCTGGCAGTGAACCAGAATGATCTCCAGCCTGTGTTGGGAAACGCCGTTGATAATTTTTGTTAATGCTTCCAGGGTGTACAAGACGAGGAGCAGTGTAGTCTGGGAACAATCAGTGATGCAATGATGTAATCATGTAAATGATGTAAAATATGTACTCATGAGCATAAACAAAGATATGTGCAAAACTACTTATGACAGGAGAAATGCAAGCACACAAATGCAGCAAATGTACACAAAATACCACAACAAGACAAGAGACATGGCAGCAGAGGCAGTAGGTGACAGACACACAACACATGTGTGGAAATACTTCACTCTAGACACACAAACAGCACTGTGACCTGCACAATCTGCAAGCCGGTGTTAAAGTACAAAAAAAGTACCAGCGTTCTGCAAGGCCATCTGAAACGGCATCTGCTAGCTAACATAGCTAACGCAGCACTGCAGGAAGTCAAGTGGCTTCCGTGGCTTAAACTGTTGCCACTTTCTGTTGCGCACTTAAATTTACCAGAAAATTCAAGGTATCAGCCTTTGTTTTGTTTTGTTTAATTGTTATGTTGACTGTTAATGTTACAGAGAACTTTAATAAAAGCTGCTCATTGTTGGACACATGTAATAGTAATAATAATAAATTTTATTTATATTGCACTTTACATTTTACAAAAAATCTCAAAGTGCATACAGACAGTGAAAATAACATTAGAGTAAAAGACAGCATTAAACACAGAGAGGAGTAAAAACATTAATCATTAAAAAACAGCAATCAATCATTAAAAACATTGGCTAAAGAGAAATGTTTTCAGGCTTTTCTTAAAACATGTCACAGTCTGTGGAGCCCTCA
>JBBPCX010102744.1:0-22630 GCA_037974365.1 Hydrocynus forskahlii
AGAACTTCATGAACATGTTTTGTATAGCCCATAGACCCATTATAACTAAAGTGAGTTTTGCATAATATGTCCCCTTTCAAATATAAAGAATATATATATTCTATGAAGAACCCTTAAATTGGTATATAATGTTTAAGAGCTTCTTTAAGCTTTCATAAAAGAAGAAAAACAAAAGCTTTCACACAGACTTTTTTCTCAACATTAAATAACAGGAGATATGAGATATTTCATCCAATTAGTTCCAGCCTGAATAATTAAAATTGTGTTTGTTTGTTATGTTGTTATTTGGTTCTTTACAATATTCAGAAGCTTTGTCTTTTAGACTCCACAGTCTTGAGTCTCAGCATTAAAAGCTCTGTTTTATCACTGTTTTAAAACGTTATCATACATCCAGGAGAGAAAGCAATTACATAATAAATTTGATATTAGGCTAGAAAAATCTATGACATACTCAGGCAAACTATGTCATGATGTATGTCATGCCCTCAACACACACACTCACACACACATACACACACACAGACACACACACACACACACACGCACACACACACACACACACACACACAAAGAAATAGTCCCCTCAGTGGGTAAGAGTCTAAGAGACTTTGCCATATCTGGGAGGGTTGGATGCCATCGCCATCACACAGTGTGACGTCGTGATAGCTTCAGTTCAAAAACATGTGTTGCTGCTTTGCATGACTCGGGGAAGCATGCGCTAGCCTTCACCACCCAGCGGTAGTGGTATGGTGTAATGGGGAAGTGGGTGGAAAGATGACTAAAAAGGGTAAAAACACCAAAAAAAGCCATTCAAGTGAAGAGGCTGAGTGTGTCCTTGGTCACTCAGCAAGCCACCGCTGAGCAGAGACAGAGATAAACAGAGGCAGCAGGCTAGCAAATCAGTTTTGTTGATTCCTGTTACATATGGACGGCAATAATCTGTACAAATTTCATATGAAAACGTCACTGTAAAATCTCACTGAGCGGTCTTTCCTGAACAAGACTTATTGCAGACTATGTTAGCAATATACACTATATGGACAAAAGTATTGTGATGCCTGTCCATTAGACCAACAAAGACTTTATTGACATTGCATTCAAATTCATTGACTTTAATATGGAGTTGTTCCCCCCTTTGCAGCTTTAGCAGCTTCCACTCTTCTTAGAAGGCTTTCCACAAGATTTTTGTGTTTCTGTGGGAATTTGTGCCCATTCATTCTGCAGAGCATTTATGAAGTCAGACACTGATGTTGGACAAGAAGGTCTGACTCGCGAAGGTGTTGGATGGGCTTGAGGTCAGGGCTCAGTGCGGGCCAGTCAAATTCTTCCACACCAAACTCAGGCAACAATGTCTTTATGGACGCTGCTTTGTGCTTTGGGACACAGTCAAACTGGAATAGAAAAGGTTCTTCCACAGATTGTGTCCAAAAGTTGGAAGCATGGCGTTGTCCAAAATGTCTTGGTATACTGAAGCATCAAGACAGTCCTTCAACGGGAAGCAAGAGACCTAGCTCAAACCCTGAAAAGCAGGCATGTCGCAATACTTTTGTCTGCATAGTGTAACTTGGCTTTGCATTCTGTAAAGCAGCTACACTCGCTATAACAAATTGGCACTGAACACAGATTTCAAAAGATCGAACACACTTCTACATCATTGCTGCTTTCTCTTTAAGCGATAATCTGTCTGCTTATCTGACATGACAATACACATATCTGAATCCCAACATTTTTGGGACGCCCATCACAGAATAAATGTACAGATATTTAAAACTATTTGTCACAATTAAAAAATGGAATCTTTGGATTTAAACAAAAAAAGACCCACGTAACAAACATACTTATAATGATGGCTTATTATGAGCTGTAAATTGTTTTGCGGGTAGTGCTGATAGCGAGTATTGGAGTACTTCTTTGGAAACACCAATGAAAAGCCTATAAAATGCTGTTTATCGGTGTCATCCTACCATACGCTTTAGTTTTATCAGCTGTCATTTCATGAGCTAGTGTTGTCCGTGAAATGCAAATCGACATGCACCTTAAACATCAGGGTACACCACAGTCACCATGCCTGGTGGAGGATAAGTGCACACTTTGATTTGTGTCATTTTTTCCTTCGTGTCAGCCGCAGATCGATGGATGAGTGTTCTTCTGCCAATTTAATTTTCTCCTCCCCTCATTTATCATGGGCCACTGCTTAAGTGCACAAGACACTTCAAAGACGTCACAAAAAGTATCACCAAACACGTGTACAGCTTGTCCAGAGTGTATGGGATTCAGCACACTAATTATCAACAAAAAATAGCTAATACTAAAATGCCCTGTCCAAGTCACAGCACAGGACACACAGACAAAGATTTTCCCTTGTTTTTACTGTGTGCTCTATTTTAGAAGGGGCCAAAACTAGGAAATATCCCGCATGGAATGCTGAACTGTCAAAAAAATGTTAAACAATTCAAGACTAAAATTTCACATTGCCTGCATCCAGCCTTTAACACTTTTGGCATGCTCTCAAACACAGGCTTGCCAACTGTCACGCATTTAGCGCGAGAGGCAGTTGACACAAATCTCACGTCACACATGCCCGGTGGAGCAGACGTTCACTGTGGAAATTAAAATTAAAATCACTGTGGTTTTTCTGAACTGTCATTGGGAAATCCTGTTCAATCCCACTGGAAAATGAATATTTCATTTCACAATGTCCAAGTGTTATAGTCATATATTTGAACATTTTTGTGCCTAATGACAATTTCCAGATGCAGAGCTGCTTGTGAACGCCCTAACTTGTTAACACGAGAGCCAAGATGAAAAGGAAGACTTTGCTCGTGATGCTCAGAGGTAGTACATGTTAAACAGGCCTAATTCGGCTTTGAAACCTCCCTCATAGTCCTCCAGCGTGAAGCTAACTGTGAATGTCATAATTCCTCTATGGTGTATTAGCATCTTTTCACAGTTACTCACCTCATTTTGCAAAGTCTTTTTGGGCAATGAGTGGAGCACATCCATACATCATATTTTTCACCACGGCACTCTAACAGCATCCTTCAGCTGAACTGAGTATATGTTCACCAAAAAGGTATGGAGAATTGAAGAAGACTGATACTAGCACCTAGCAGTGGAGGTATTTCATTCAAGATTCAAGAAAGTTTATTGTCAGCCCAGCCACATACACAAGTACACAGAGGGTTGAAATAGCGTTCTCTGAAGCAAACAGTGTACATAGACCAGTGTACATTTGAGCCTACACAGTGTACATTTTCGCCTACAGAGCAGTGGACAGGATCGACTAATTGTGGTTAGGATTGCCAGCGGTGACATTTGTGTAATGCACACTGGACACTGTGGCAACAGAACAGTGCTCTACAATAAAAAATACAAGAGTTCAAAATTGTAAATTGTGGCCAAAACAAACAGATATAGTTCTGTGCCAGCCTGCTCCTCAGCCTGCTTGTTGTTTCACACTAGATGCAACTAGGGATGACTGGCAAAAATGGGCTGGTAGGGTAAAGCCCTCCCTCTCTTTCAAAGCACAAAAGCGATCAAAAATAATGTCTAATTTTTGGTATCTACATGGTTCTATTTGCTGTTAAAGAACAAGAAGCTAGTTACTTTGGTCCTACAACAACAGCACCACAAGGTGCTGTAGGCTACTAGCCCACAACTTCCAGCTTCACCTTCCTGCAGTCTGCAGTAAGCACTATAGGTTACGTCAATCCAGAGCATGAATTCAGCCCATCACAGCTAATCCATTAGAGCCAGAGACGAGAAAACAAATTCAAAGTTTGCTGAAGTAACTAATATTAACTGCTTGGCTCAGGAGCTCAGATTCCCACTACTTTTATTGCGCCTCTGCTATTTTTTTCCAGACATTGTTTTTACATTCATTATCATTAGAATTTTGCTGCCCTTGTCAAACCGTGCTGGGCTTTGAGACACAAATTGACCGTTCTGACGTTTGCCTACAGTGGGACGTTTCCACGACCTGTGTCTAAATGGTTGAATGCCTTTCACTGAGAAAATTCAAGCCTGTTGCAAAACAATGGTGCTTTTTTGCACATGAACATTCATCTTTGTGAAAGTGCCTCTTTATAGAATAGATAGAAAATATAAACACAAATATAGTTACATCAATAGAGTAATGAAAACTTCACTTTATGTGTAAAGACTTTTACTCAGTGTTTCTGGGCCGTCTCTTGCACCACTGCATTTTCCTATTACAGGACTGTCCCTTTAAGATACTATTGTTCCTTTTTATTCTGCAAGATAATTAGGATGCACAAAAGCACAAAAGGAAAAGGCAGAAGAGAATCAGCTTCTTTTTCAAGTCATGAAAGTGGACTTAGAATGAGATGAACTTGCTATGCTTAACTTGCCTAATTTGTTTGAACTTGAAAATTATTAATTAAGTGATAATGGATGTCAGAGTTAGGAGGTAGGGGAGCGGAAAATACTGCATGCTCGAGGTGGTAATGCGGTCTGAGTGTTTTAAAGGATATGGAAACATGTTTAACAGGCACTAAAATGTCAATACTTAATAGCAGGGTGCTGGAGAATTTAATATGTTATGGTGTGACACCACATTGTATTTTAAAACCTGATTTTATTTACACATTGTTGATAAAGGAAATGTAGAAATGCAGAAAGTTAATTATGATTTGATGTTTTTTTAAGGGGAACTTACACTTACTTTTAAAAAGAATGATTTTAAAAGTAAGAGTAACATTTTACTTCGTATGTTCCTGGTTTATGAGGTCCATTAGTAATGATTCAACGGGGCTTTTCAAATGTGACGCTACTGATGTAATTTATCGCTCTTCCATCTAACATTATGACCAGCTGTCAACTGACGTGATATGTTGCATCAATGAAGCATAGAAGACTTTCTGTAAAACATTCCCAGTAATATAACCTGTTAATATTAAAATGTCTGTTAATAAATTTTACGTAGATGACGTGCCAGCTGAAAAAAGTTTTGACTGGCTGGTTCCTCGTTGCTTTCTTCATCAGATTCTATAAACATCTGGATAATTATACAAGTGCCAAGCTGCTGCTAAAACATACAGCTGTCGGCTGCTTTGATTACGGACCTGGACTGCACAATAAGCAAGAAGACTGGGGGTTGTACTGTTTCTAGGTAGAACTGTTGGGAGGCTGCACATATCAAGGGTCCAAAATTAAGATCAATGAACAGACATGTTACAAAGACAAGTGTAAGGATACACTCAATGATACACTCAATTATACACTTAGTGATACTTCATTTTACTATACTGGGTTCACGATTTGATATTCTCGTGCATGTTTGAGCAACATTTGAATGAAGAATAACAAGGACTGTTTTTATTTTTTAAAGTTTTAGACTGTATTAGATTCAAACTTACTAACCACACTTGATCTGGGAAGCAAGAAGAGTATCATCCGTGAAATTAACATACTGGACTGGGTTCATCTCATGGATGACACTCCTCCTGCCATATCTGTATAATTGCACACAGTGACACTGTGTTGACTGAAAAATTTAACTTCACTAATGTTATACACACTACAGATACTGTTCTGCTAATGTATTATTAGAAATCTAAATAGCATGAGATCAACCAGGGTAAGCTTACTTTTTAAAGTCAAAAGTCAATTTTTTGTTAAAACGGGCATAATACAAACATCAAAGGAAATATGAATGTTGATTTTAATTTTACTGGCCAAGAAACTCAATCTGACGAGAAGACGGCCGTTTTAACAAGACAACTACCAAACCCAAGGCCAAAACCAACAAAGTTCGGTTATTTATTTGTCTAAATACATTTTACCTTTTTAATTTCTTTTCATATTTCCAGCTCTGGATGCTCATGGAATAGTGTATTTAATACCAGTCCTGGGCTTAGTCCTCATCAGTCAAGATCATTCTTGAGCCTGTGGTAACATCTGCTTCTGTGAATCAGACTGATTGCTCCAGTGGCTTAGTGCTCCTGGGCCCAGAGGCCTGACCACCTCTGATCGAATTCTTCTCATCTCTGTATGGCCCTGGCTCTGCCGAAACCAAGCTTCTGAAAAGCTTTGCAGCCATGGGCAAATGAAATATTGATCAGTCCATATTTGTCTTTTTCCTCCTCTTGTGGAGGCATGAACATTTGCATTGTTCTGAGAAACACGCTTATTAAGCAGGCATGACTGACAGCCTGGGATGCTGTTGAAGAAGCAAGCGTTTTGGACAGTTATAATGAATGATACTTTAAAGCCTTTTTTATTTAATGCAACGTGGCCCTACTTTGAGGTCCACAATGCAGTGGAGAATGCACCTCAGCTTATCTGAAGTTTTCAGAAAGGCAACAAATTGCATTCTTTGTCTCTCGTGGTTGAACTCCATCCATGGTACTGCAGGCGCAACGTTGGCTTCCATGCTTCATGTGTTCTGTGAGCATGTGCTTGAGGAACTGAGCCAAAAGAAAGCAGGAGCTCTACTGAAGCTAATCAAGTTTGCGCCACATACCCATTCACAAGACGAGAGGGAAACAGTTCAACAAAGGTTGCAATTGTGAAATGGGAATGGGTTTTCATGCATCTCGGATATCAAATAATAGCAGGAAGGGAGATAAACGAGAAGACAATTAAGCAAAAGGGAAAAGATGAAGAATTACACATAGTCTCCTCAGTTTAATATACAGCAAAGCACATTATTGCTCAAAACTGCTCCAGTTATTAAATACAGCTAAGACTATCTACGAGACGCCTGAGGAATACAGGAAATAAAATCTAAACAGGGAATGTGTTTGGTAAGCCAAAGCTGCGGGACGAATGAAACTGGCCATAAAACTGAATAGTCTCCAGAATCATTAGGCTTCAGTGTATAAAATAGTAAAGGTGGTGAATCAGCGATGTTTTCTCACATATTGTCAAAATAGGAGATTGGGGTCATGCAACCTCCGTTCAGAGACTGCTGCAAAGGTTTTGACCCACAAAGGTGGCACAAGCATCAATGCGTGAAAAGATTCGGCCGCACACAAGAGCGGGCAGTATTCCCATGTCAGTTATTAATGTCACCTTCAGTGGGCAGAAACATTATGATGGTCACTGCTTCAAAATCAAGCAACCAGCAAGGCCACTGTGTGAACAATAAACGCACTTGGAACTAATCTTACACTGGCGGGTTTCAAACCATTGGCTGTGTGGTCTCAGTGACGCCAGAGCCAGGTTTCCAAACAAAGGCAATCAGTCTGACTGCTGGAAGCAGGGAAGCCTCCTTTACTGCTCCACATCAGGACCCACAACAAATGTGAGTTCATGCTTTAATCCCAAGGCCACCGAAGTCAGTATTGACTCTAGGTTTAAGTGTCCTTCAACTGACTGCTGTCCTTTGAAAAAGACACTTGACCATAAGCTGTTGAAGAGACATTGTAATATGGTCCTCCAAGCACCTGTCCTGATAACCATTACATCCATTACATCAAGGCTCCTATATCAAGGAAAAGTTTAACTTATTCACACATCTCTTGATTTAGTCTGTAAATACTGTTACAATTTCAAAAGTACTGTTTCCTCCCAAGTCCACACAGTCACTATATGGAATCTAAGCTAATAAAACAAAGAGCCCAATTTGAATTAATTGTTTTTGTGAGATCACACTTATATGCATATATTTGCATATCTTTGCATCTGCCTATTCAGCATCCAGCAGCTAAGACAGTTTCAGCAAAGGGTACGTGTTGATATATAATTATAGAACATAAACCCACACAAACTGAACCTCAGAGAAACAAGTACAAAAATATACACTGAAAGTCAATGATGCAAAGGAGAGAAGCTGGACTGAAGTGAACTGGTGAAGAAAAACAATCAGCAAATTTCATTGCAGCAGCCATGTAGTTCAAGCGGTAAAATTTAAATGAATACTAAAAATATTGCACTACGTAATACTATAATGTTAACATAGTTCATCAAATGATCTCATCTTCCCGGACGTTTTCTATTTCGTGGCGTGCAGCTACAGCCTCATGTCTCAGGAGGCATCAGTTGGCAAAACTCAATCAGAAAAAACACGGGGCTTCGTGAAGGCACCACTCAGGGGCAAACTAAACTTGAGAACATTCATTACGACCTCAGAAACAACAACACAGACATAATTGGAGTCTGGATCTCTTGGAAGAAAAGCACTATTTGCTGTAATACCTTGAAAATAATCCTTCACATTTGACTATATGAATATTGAAGACTCCAGGATCCGCGCAAAATAACCAGATAAAGGCTGAATCTGAGTGCTATTTAGGAACTCATGATTACTGATGATCCTTTTTTGCAAATGACCTGCCTCAATGCAGTCAATGAATGGAGATTTCTCAGCACACAACATTGTGCATAACAATTCGGCGAGCAAGATCTATGATGGAAATTTGAGACCTGGAGGAGCAAGTGCCATAATGTGTTTAACTGAGGTGATGGATATTTCCCTGCTACATTACTCTAATAAAGGAGAAAATCTCTTTAGTCAGGGAAACAAAGGAATACAAAGTTTTCTACAGTTGTTTCAGAGAGTTGGGCAAAACAGTTCTATAGCCAGATCTAAGGTGATTAAAACGCTGCACTGGGATTTGAATGTGTCGTCTAAAAGAGAGCAACAAAGGGAGTACTAAACCAATCTATGGAGATCAGCACATATTTCCGCTGATCTAACAGCCGCCAATTAACAGGAGGGAATGAATAAATCTAAATGTAAATTCCAGCTCAAAGCCAGTTATCACTATAGCATTAGCCATCATAAGAACATGCATAATAAAAAGAATAGAATAAAAATGAATGCAAAATAGAAAAAAAAAGCTGCGAAATTCTCAACCCTTTATAGTCCAGTCTTTCATTTCGGAGTAAACAATATTCTCGGAGAAGATGCTTTGAAAAGATCAGAAAGTGTGTAGCCAACAGTACAGGCTTTTGTAGGTCACGTTAAACTAGGCAGCCCCCTCTTCCCCTCTCGCTGTATCGAGAATAAATCAAAGCCATCCCTTTCCCATGCACTGCAGTCTTCAGGAATAAAGCATATGCCAGGGCCAAAGATTTTAGCACGATCAACATTTAAACAGTCAATGTCAATAATCATGTCAAATCATTATTTATTTCAAGTTTCAAAGTTGTTTCTTATTGTTTTAATGGTTATTAATATATTGAATAACTACTGCATTTATTATTTTGGCCTCTATATAAAAAAAATATTAAAAAAAAGGAAAAGTGTCCTTTGCTTCAAGACAGGTCATAGATTTATATTATATTCCATATCATACAAATATACATCATAATGAATAAACTATTCATCAAAACGGAGACCTGCTGATCTGTTCAAGACTGTCCTTTTCCTCCTCAGGGAGAGTAGCAGGCTGTACTGGCTCTTCACCTCACATTTATGATTAATTAACAAGTGTTCGATGTGTGCATTATGTAGTTATTTAATAAGTTAGACACATATAGTATCCCATCATGTATCATTTCTCTAAATCATTCTGTACATACACAGATAAATGTATTGTACACTAACACTTCAGGACATTGAAGTGCAGCCGAGATTAAGGTGGTTAAGAAACCAAACCTGACAGAAATGTTTCAATGACAAAAATGAACCCAAACAGAGAGTACCAGAGTGAAAAGAAATTATAAATGGCCAAATTTTAGTCTGATCCGTCCTTGCGCTCTTGCCAGCCTGTGAAACTTGACTTCACTGTAATGTGCTGCAGGCTAAAGCTAACGAGGATACTTCTGAGGATGTACAGTCATTTTTGCTGTCTAATGTCATTTATAAGTGTAAAACATCTTTGCATACTGAAAAGTGTGAAATCAAGTTTTTTTATATTTAGGTGGCATGTGCAGTTCAGAAAAGGTGAGGAAATAAGGTGGAAAGGCTTCTGTCTGTCATGCTCAGGCACCGAAAATGTACCATTTATAACAGGAAATCCAAGTATAAAAACGAACAAGAAGTAATAATTAAACATTTACTGACTGTTCGTCAAACAGGTCTGTCATTTCAGAGTGAAGGCATATAAAAATATGATGAGCTCTGCTGTTTCTCAGACAGCAATAAGGGCAGTCAGACATTTCCCCACAACAAAAAAACAGTAATATCAAATTGTAGTTTAGGTTGTTGAAATGGACAGCTTTCAGACTAAAAATAGAAAAAACGGAAAAAAATTGAAAAAAAAAAAAAGTTGAATTGGCCAGCTGAAAAGGGTTAATTATACCAAACATTTACTGAACATTTGTCATGTTTTTGTTAAGGTTTCTATTATATGGTGACAACATATTATCATGTATTGACCATTCTCAGGATATTCCTGTGGTTTGGACAGTGAGGCTTCACACGGAACTGTAAGTGAGAGGGATTTTGAAGAAGGGCCAAATCCCAGAGCAAATGGATTACTAGGTTTGAAACGGGGACTGGGGAGTGCCAAGACAAAAATGTGGGAATGGAGAGAGAAAGAAAGAAAGAAAGAAAGAAAAAAAGAACCTGAAAGAGAAGTTTGAGTAAGAAGCATAGAAGAGACAGAAAAAGAGAAGGAGAAAGAGAGTGAGAGCAAAGACAAAGAGACAGAAGAGCAAAAATGAGGGAAAAAGAAGGGAGGGAAAAAGAAACAGAACAGAGAGAATGATAGAAAGGGGAGAGAGAATGAAAAGAGAAACAGTAAAGTAAAAAATGATACAAATAGAACAGAGAGCAAGAGAATGAAAAAGAGGGAAATAAAAAAGAGGTCACGGAAAGGAGAAATTAAAGACAGAGAGAGATAAAGTACAAATAGAGAAAAGAGTGCAAAAGCGAGGAGAAGGAATGAGACAAGAGAGAGTTAGACAACAGAGATGAAGAGAAAAGAAAGGCAGAGAAAGGGTGAAGGTGAGAGATGAGAAGGAATGAGTAGGAAAAGCAAGAAAAAAGAAGGGGGAGGAAAATGAAAAGACAGAATAGGAAAGAGAAAAGAAGAAAGTGAAAAGGAGTGAGAAACAAGAAAGAGGAGAGCGAGAGAGACAATGAGAGAGAGAGAGAGAGAGAGAGAGAGAGAGATTTTGCTGTGAGTCATGACATTTTTTTGTTTGCAGGTTTTTGTACGGTCAATTACTGCAATTCTCCAGTCGGAGAGTCTCGTCCCTGTAAACAGTTTTGAAAGCTTGTCTAGCACACAACAGCTATTTACAGGACTCATGTAAACACACTGATTGCTCTTTCTCAGTTTGCCTTGGCAAACTCAATCAGGGCCAATAAAATGCATCAAAAGGTTCTGCAGCTGGTAATGAACTCACCAGCAGAATCATTATTTGATTAAATGCTGGCAACAACAACTTTAACATTCATTAACATTGAGTATAAAAATAATTTAGTGTAATGCACTTGTAGCATTCTGTAATAAAAAGCAGCCTGGTTAAACCAAACTGCATTATAAGGACTTGTACCAGTATGCATTCAGTAACAGCAACACAAACATTTGTATAGGCTTGTATAGCGTAATGCATTAAAATACGATCTGTATTTAAACGCTGCTAGGTTAAACTATCTTGAATTAAAAGGAGGTAAATCGAGATGTGCCATGTGACAGTGCATTGTTTGAAATGCCACTGGCAGCAGGGTAGGTTCATTAGCACAGTCGACAGTTCCCATTCCCTGTCACCGGAGCAGATCAGCACTGAAAGCTATCTGCACCCCGAATGGCAGCGCCACAAACTCCAAACACAGCGAGAATTGGTTGGAGATTAGTATGTCTGCTCCACGGCTCAGGGAGACAGCACTGCAGCTGTACAGCCTTCGCTAAAGAGCCACGATAATGAAAATGACACTTTCCTCACTCCTGCTTTAAACAATCCTTTGAAGACAATAACAAGAAGGAGAGTGTCAAATAATTTTAACAAATTTTTCCTCTCTCCGTTTCTCCCTGTCTTTCTCTCTCTCTCTCTCTCTCTCTGTTTCTCCCTGTCTTTCTCTCTCTCTTTCTCTTTCTCTCTCTCTAACCCTAACCCTAACCCTAACCAAACAGATGCATTTTGTAGTTTACAATTACAGTCAGTCTGTTTCTTATTTTTTCTTATTTAAAAATATATAACAAAAAAAATGTGGTGTTTTTTGGAGGTCTGGAACATATTAATGGCATTTCAGTTCATTTCAATTTTCAATTGATTTGATATACGCGGAATTTGAGTTAAGAGCTCTGTCACGGAACAAATTAAACTCGTAAGTCAAGGCACCACAGTATATCATAAATATATATAAATATGTATATATATATATGAATATTATGTAATATTTACAAAATAAGAGACCACTGCAATTTATTTTTAAATCAGCATCTCTATGAGTGTGAAACCATTCCATGCCAGTGTCTGTTAAATTCCTACACAAGCACCTCATTCTGCTTTATGAGGTACTAATTACTGATCACCTGAATCAAATGCTATTTCATGAGGACAAGTTTAAAAAACATAATTTCTGCAATTTTTATGTATTGTCATTTCCTTTAAATTTTTTTAAGTTTTAAGGAGAAATATTTTTATTCCGAAATTAGGAGAAATACTGTCAGCGGTTCAAAAAACTAAGGCAAATCTGTTCAGTTAAATACTTGCACCTATAAATGATAAAACCTGAGAAACTGAACATTTTTGCAGTGATCTCTCCTTTTTTTCCCGAAGCTGTACGTGAACATCAAAACCGGACCATTCTTTTACATCACGTAGCCTACCAGGGCAAAAAGATGCACTATGGGAAGAAGGCAATCCAGTGGAGGCAATGTGAAACCTTGGGTCTTGGCATTCATGTGGATGTTTTATTGACATGTACCATCTACCGGACATGTACCATCTACATTGCTGCAGACCAAATACACCCTCTATGGCTACAGCACCGTCTAAAGGCAGTGGACTCTTTCAGCAGGATCATTTGTGCTACCTCACTGCAAAAAACTGTTCACAAATGGTTTGAGCAACATGACAAGAAGTTCAAGGTGTTGACTTGGCCTTCAAATTTTCCAGATCTTGATCTGATCGAATATCTGTGGGTTGTGCTTGCAATGTCCTCTTGGTATTTTCCTGTTTCTTTGTTTTTGTATGGTCCTTGTGTCGTTCCTCCTGTTTTCTTGTCTATGTAGTTGTTCATGTTCTCCATGTTACCTTTTCCATGGGAGAGTCTGTTGTTGTTCTGGTCTTAGCCCTGCCCCCTTGTTATCCTGTTCATCTGTGTCTTCTTATCTCCTCCGCTGCCCAGGCGTTTCCCATTATCTAGTCAGTGCATATATACCCACTGTGTTTATTGATTCTTTGTAAAAGCTCTTGTAACTCTACTTCTTGTAAAACTCTCTTTTCTCGTGTTTTTATCAAACCTGTTTATTTTCCCATTTGTTTCTGCCATGCTTGTTATCCTTTGGAGCATCTCGTGTTTTTGTTTTACCCCTGGACCACTTGTTTATGTCTGTGTTTTTAAAAATCGGTGGCTCTCACGCTTACATCCTGTCTGCCTCAATCCTCATTCATTACCAGTGCAATCCATCGGGCAATTTACAGGATCTGCTGCTAATGTCCTGGTGCCAGAGACCACAGCCCACCTTCAGAGGTCTGGTGGAGTCCATGTCTTGATTGATCAGAGCTGTTTGGCAGCACAAGGGGGATCTACACAATATAAGACAAGTGGTTTTAATGTTATGGCTCATCAGTGTAGATAGACTTTATTTATGTCAGTTGAAAGTACCCTATGCTCAACCACTATTCATACCTCTGAAATGGGCATTTCATTGAGGATGAGGAAAGTAAATGTTCTCAGCTTTTGTATTTGATCACTCTCAGAACAAAACATCACATCTCCAAAATAGCAACTTTACACGGCAGGATAAAAAGTTCTGCATTTTCAATGGAAATTAATATAAAAAGATTTTATTCTAATCTATGTCGGACTATTTCTATTCATCAATTCATCATGAAATGGACAGTCAGCTGTTTTTGAACGGTCAAAAAATATACAAGGACATGTACCAAAATTCTATTCCAGGTTATTTCGGACCATTTCCTTTGATCCATTCAGCATTTAAAGACACGGTGTCAACACACCCCAGTAAAACAGCAAAAATACATCACACACTGCTCAAATCCGGCTGAAACCCCAAATAAAGGCGGGCTGCTGAGGACTGTTATGTAATGAAGGAGCTGCACACAGATCTCCACACAGCTTGCAGGTGGCGATTTCCTGATTCATGCATACTAAAGCAACCCACTAAAGGAGTTCTAAATGAAATGCTTTCCCGAGGCTGAACATGTCTGCTCAGTTCAGACACTCTCATCACCCTACAAGGACACTGGCGCTGCAAAAACTGCACCTGCTACAGTACACCTGATGAGTGGATCAACTAATGATGAGCGGATCAGCTGAATTGCTTTAAAGACAGTTGATCAGACTCTTGATTCTGTGCTAATCAATTCAATTAACGGACCGAAACCCTCACGTTTAAAAAAGGAGAAGGACTGGAGACGGGCCACTGTCAGCTGGTGTCAGAGCATTTACTGCATGACTGTGATAAATGACTGACGAATAATTTATGAACTTAAAATGAAGAAAAGATAACTTGGGGTGGTGTTCTACACCAATTACTGGAGACATCATTAATGAAAGATAATGAGAATCAGATTAGACAGGATATTACACTTCCTAAGTGCAGACTGAACGAATACATTGTGAAGCTGTATGTGACTGTGTAAAGATTGGGCTAAACGAAAAAAGAGAGTGCACCCCAGCTATAGCTAACTTTACAGAAGAGAATTTATGCATTTTTGGATAATACTTTTCAGCTGAATTAAATGGAATTGTAACATAGATATAATTACACTTTGGTCCACACTTTTAAACATAAAGGCACCACAATTTGTTCTTTGGAATGGTGCCACAGAAGAACTACTTCTGGTTCCCTAGTGGAGATTACAGGATTGTTTTACTCTAACTGCTAAAAATAACTACATCAAAAGAAAAATGAAATACTTGAAGCACAGTAAATACATGTGTTCTTACTTGCTTTGAGGTTTTGAAGAAGAGGTTTAATTTATTGAATACCTTTCTCAACCCAAAGACGCATTCTGGCATGAAGCCATAAAGCACACACATGCACGCACACAGACACACACAGTTCCTCAAAAGACAGGGAAATCTCTTCAAACCATAGTGTAAAGTCACTTTAGCAACACAGGAAGTTCCCTATTAGCCCAAGATGCCTCATATAAGTCACTTTCATAAGCCAGTTTGCACTACTGATCTGCTGGTACAGAACTCAAAATCTCACACACAGCAATGTCAGAGCTGCAGTTATCTTTGCTACAATAATGTTCTATCATTTTCTTGCACTATTGTCTGTTCTGTTTTAAATATTCTCTATTCTCTATTGTCCTATTATCTTTAATTTTTCTGTTGCACTGAGCATGCAAATGACAAAAGAATTTCCCTCGGGATAAATAAAGTTCTTGCTTATCTTATCTTATCTTATATCAGTCGTGTAGCTTCACTCAAGCAGCCTCACGGCTGTGGTGCAGCACTGCTCAAACAGAAGGCCTGGGAAGCCTCGATGGTGTCGTGTAGCATTACTCTGATGGTCAGCCCCGAAATACCTGTGGCTGTGGGTTTAGAGTGGCTCAAATGCCAGACCGGAAAGCCTAAAGATGGCCAAAGTAAAGTGTATGCAAAGTTGTAGGCTAGTTCTGAGCACCAGCGCTGGCGTTTAACCTTTTTTTAAACTAATGTAAACTAATATTTCCCAAATTTTGTCCCACATTTAAAATACACCAGTTATTTATTTCACTGATGTACGTCGCTTTGGATAAGAACGTCTGCTAAATGCTGTAAACATATTTTGAAACAGTAACATATTCTGTTCAGTGTGCTGTCAAGTGTTGTTTTATGTTACAGTGTCACCGCAGTTTAATGTGTCCAATATATGTGTACGCATTATTCATAGCACTTTATGATACATTATGTTTTCTGTAAATGATCCCAAAATTCAAATGGAAAAAAAGCTGAATCATTTTTCATTTTGTTGTGTATGTACTACTTAAAAATTCAGCAGCCCCAGCTTCTAACACCTTCCTGTGTCCCTGTTTTAGTTCAAAAACATTTCTATAAATGAGATCTGCAAAAATGAAGGGCCTTTGAAGTTTAAAGGATCTCCAGAGACTTGACACAGGGAGCATTTGATGCCGCTGTCATTATCATTTGGCAGTAACTGTTTCCTAATATCAGACACATTTACTTAGAGTAATGATTCTTCACAAATCCCCCAGTTTGTTTAGAGCAGGCATATCCAAAGTCTGGCCCAAAGTCTCACCGTCAGATTTCATAAGGCCCGCAGCTTTGGTCCTATAATGTGTTATTTATGGCTCGCTAGCTCTATCAGAATAAACAAATCATAAAACTTAAAAAATGTAATTCCTCCTTTGACCACATGGTGACAGCACCATTCTAACGCTATCTTGCTCTGCATCCGTGCCGCAAACCCTCCTCCGCTCATTTCTGCCATGGCGACTGCAAAGAATTAGTGTCAGCAGGTTATCTGTTCCTTCATCAATCTGAAGTTGAGTGTTTTGAACGGTAACATCTGTCACTATTAACAATGAAAAGCCTTAAGCACACTAATGAACTTGGACTTGTGGCTACTGTTGCTTTCGTCAACAAAAAGTATGACTAAATATCATCGTCAACGAAAATTTATCACGTGACAAAAACAAGATGAGACGTAAACGTAAATGCTGGTCATGCGATCATAACTGTAATGAAATATATAATGTAAAAGACAAGGGCAAAATTCACTTGTTTTGAAATTTAGGGATAACAGACCACTTTGCATTACTTATAACTCCTGTTTAAAATGTTCATGAGGCAAAGATATTTATCAAATTCATGCAAATGTAAGATATTCTATACAGTTTGTTCAATGTTATCTCACTCTCCAAATATGAAAGAAAGGCAGAATTGTGTTTATAAAGTTGTTCACGTCTGCCTGAGTGTCTTATATTTGGTTACATTGCCATTTGAAAAATAAAGGTATTTGTGACTATGAAAATTGTTGTCAGGTCCCAACAGCAGCCACCAGGGGTCGCTCTTGGTTTAGTTTGGGGTTTTTGTGTTTTTGGTTTTGTGTCTTTTATTTTGATATCCTGAGTTTCGGCTAGTCTTAGTTATAAGTTTCAGAGTATGTGTTTGATTATTGGTTGATGGGGTTTTGGGGTTTGGTGATTGGGTCAAGGTTTATTGTGTATAGTATTTAAGTTCAACGTAGGTGGACCTTGGTTGTCAGTCCACCATCGCCCTGGCTCATATTAGAGTGGTCCTTTCTTCTTTTGGTTTGTTGATTCTGGCCCTCGCGCCTTTTGTTTTGTTTATGCTTTGAAAGTAAAAATACCTAAGCATGGAAGTCTGTGTATGCGCCTGCTTGCAGTGCTTGGAGGAAGGGAAATGTGACAGATGGACCGACCATACAAACAAGGGCAGCGAGCCAGCAAGGAGTGAGCCGGCCCCGAAGGAGCATCGAGGCTGCACTCCCGAGCGACGAGGCTGCGCTCCCGAGCGACGAGGCTGCGCTCCCGAGCGACGAGGTCCCCACAGCGGCCACCAGGGGTTTTTGGTTTTGTGTCTTTTATTTTGATATCCTGAGTTTGGGCTAGTCTTAGTTATTAGTTTCAGCTGCCAGTGTACTCAGGATTAAGAGTATGTGTTTGATTATTGGTTGATGGGGTTTTGGGGTTTGGTGATTGGGTCAAGGTTTATTGTGTATAGTATTTAAGTTCAACGTAGGTGGACCTTGGTTGTCAGTCCACCATCGCTCTGGCTCATATTAGAGTGGTCCTTTCTTCTTTTGGTTTGTTGATTCTGGCCCTCGCGCCTTTTGTTTTGTTTATGGTTTGAAAATAAAAATACATAAGCATGGAAGTCTGTGTATGCGCCCGCTTGCAGTGCTTAGAAGAAGGGAAACATGACAATTGTTTTATAACAGTGTGAATTTTCTTGTAACTTTTGTGGTTAAAAAAATGTCAGAAGGAACTACTGGCCTTGGGCATCTTCACTTTATCAAATTTGGCTGTCTTTGCAAAAGGTTTGGACACCCCTGGTTTAGAGGCTTTGTTTGGTAGGAAAACATTGCAGGAGATGCCTGCAGAATCTGAGCTGTCACCCTAGGGCTCATTGTCATTTGTTCGAAGAGTCTACAGTGTGGATGGTCTTGCACTGACACCCACACCTAGAGTAGAATAGCAACAGTGCTGAATTTCTTCTATTTCTGTCTGAAATAGAAGCTGTCTGACTATGGACTGATTAAGACCTAAGACTTTAAGAATCCTATTGTAACCCTTTCTAACCTTATGAACTTCAAGAAATGTCATTTGATACAGACCCCACTGGACTTGTTCTGTTGTAAAGAGCAGGCTTCAAATGTATGTGTGCATTTTTTGTATATGGCAGGACAGATAAAACTCTGTGGACTGACTCTAATTATCCTGACTTTTCTTCTATGAATGGCCTTGTCTAAACTTTTTGTTTCAATAAAAATATTGCCAATAATATGTAAATAATATATGATTTCTATTAAAAAGATGTTCAATATTTATTCTCTTATCTGTTCCACTGTGATTATTCATTATAATTGCAAATCATTCTCAGTTTGATGTCGTTTACTGTCAACTGTGCATAAAAAACAGGCTCTCAGATACACCACTGCTCTGAGGCCTGTTTGGACTTCCACTGCTGCATTAAACGCCCACTCTTCGTCTTACTGACTGAAACTAGAGTTAACTAGTCACCTCTAAACACACAGACATGAAACCTTGATGGTCAACAAGCTACTCACTGATGATGTACAGGAGGTCCTCGAGTTACGACACAGATCTGTTCCTTCGATAGTGATGTAACTTGAATTTTGCTGTAAGTCGAAACACAGCATAGCCACTTACCGATCCTAACACAGTTGTAAAATCATAAAAACACAGCCAAACCACAGAAAAAGGAAAAGAAAAACTCCCTCACTCATATGCCACGTTACTGCGTATTCTTCCACCGCGCGCAACCAAACTAGTTCATCCACGTAGTCCGTAAGTACAAGGCTAACGGTGGGAGTAAGTGTCGTAAACTCAAAACATCATATGCCGAGGCTGTTGTAACCCGAGGACCCCCTGTATTAGAGGTGTTGAAATTAATCACATAATCGATGCATTGCAATGCAGACGTGGGTGATTCTGCATCGATGCAGTGGCAGAACATAATCGATTGTATCAGAATGACATTGCTTGATTTTCTGGCGACGGCTTTAAAAACCTAGGTAGAAAGTCCCGGTAGTGACTGTGGCTGCCTGATCTGAGTACAGGCTTCTCCAGTACCGGTAACTCTCAACTCACTGACGTTACTCACCGCATGCGCGCCAGCCAATCATGTGTAAAGCATGTCACACAAAAAAGGTTTCCCCCACCACCAAAGATGTGGTCACTGCAGAAAGGTCCACTCTCAAACCAATTATTGTTTACATTTTCCATTTTCGTTTAATAAAAACGGGAGCTTATATCTCACTGCTTGTATTTGAAAACATAATGTGAAGTGGAATCAGCTCTACGCTGGGGCAAGAGGGGGCAATGCCCCCTGAAACAAACGTTGAGAAAAAAAAATATGAGATTACCCACAAACTGAATATGGACAAGATTTGCTTGAGTAGCTGAAAAATCCACTGGAAAAGGCATAAATGAGATGAGTTTTCATCTCTTGCTCGCTCTTTCCCTCCGTGCTGTTTGTGCACAGGCTCTCACAGCACTCAGCAAAGATCCCCCACTCCCCCTCCCCCCTGCTAAACATCCAATCAGAGTCTTCTGTTTCATATACTGATGTAATCACAGCACAATTTTTCAGTTTTATTTTTCAAGACTTGGTGAATTGATTTTTTATAACCCTTTTTAGTTATTGGCAATAGTGAGGAGTGTTATTGTTGAGGTCGAATATATTTATATAGGTCATCCAATGTCAAAGTTTTTGTTGTTAGAATCTGAGGGGAATATTTCATTTTTCAGTTTTCCCCCTGAGGGATTGCCACCTTGTCGTGGTCAGGGGGTTTGTGTGCCTCAGTGACCCTAAGAGCTACACCAGCAGAATCTTAGCCTTCAGGTGGGACACCCAGGTTGGACAGGTCTTAGAGTAGAGGCCTGACAAAGTGCAATCTAATTACATGACAAAAACAGTTATCCAGAGCACCCCCACCCACACCAGCCCTTTCCTGCCTGTCGCCACCATGTGCCCCCTTCACATTTCTGTCTGCCCCCTCATATATGCCTGTCTAGAACCGGCCCTGATGTGAAGTAATGTAGAAAATTGATGGGATGCATCGTGATGCATCGAGATATCGAATCGAATCGAATCATTGACATGATAATCGTAATCGAATCGAATCGTGAGACCAGTGAAGGTTCACACCTCTACCCTGTATAGCAGGAAAGCTATAATTATTTGTTAAATAACAATAAAGTGATGCATTATGCATTCAAGGATACTAATATTGTCTTCCAGTAGAAACAACAAATAAAACTCAAAACCAAAATGCTGCTCTAGACTTGGCAAACCCCAGGACCTAATCTTTCTCTCCTCTCCATCTCCTTCTAGCTCCTTCTAGCTTCAAGTCGTCGTCTTCTGTCACAACGACATCCGCTCAAAGTCACTATCAATTCCACTTAAAATAATGCACCCATAACTGCAGGAATTAAGGGTTTCCCAGTCAGCGCAACACAACTCTATTTAAAATGCATATGATATGACAAACAAAAAAATATGTATCAGCAGAAAATTTCTTTGAAGAATTACCAACATCAGAAGGATACAAACCTACAGTATATCTGATCATGTGTATATAGTGCTCTGGACTACGCTGCTCAAGTGTCTGTATTTTCTTGGTTCTACAGCAAACTGCATTAACTGCATTAATAAGTGTATAATTCTCAGTAGTGCAAATTCAACTAGATCTGAACTAGACCTATATTTTAGAAATCGGTATCAGATTTGGCAGAGATGTACTTGAAAAATAACAGATATTTGAACTGGGTTTAAATTTTAATACTGGTGCATCCCTACTTTCCCTGCTAGACGCTGGCCTTCAATGTATTAGTGACATTGGATCTCATAAAAAGCAGAGATAGCTTCTCAAACAGTACAAAAACAAACCTCTTTCTGCAGCATTAGATACCTGTTGCCAACAGGAACAACTTATAATTCAGTGCCAGTGATGCAGCCAAATAAACCACTGCCTCACACTGTTAGCAGTGCAGAATAACATGGTGCATTTTTTGTGCACATATCACCAGGTTTTTATGCACCCTGAGTGGTTTTCACATACAACTCCAAGCTGCTGAGCTGTCCCCTAGAATCCATGATTTCACAAATCAAAATGATCAGGACATACGATAGAAAGCTAGCTATGCTAGAAAACATCAAACGCTAACTTCCAGGATACTAAAATGTTACAAAGTTGTTGTTGCTTAGCAACAGGGAGACCCAGCCAGAAGCACCTTCAAGGAGAAATGGTAGTGCAGCATCTCGCGTTTATCATTTATTATTCACAAAAACTCCCTCCCTCAAAACACCGTCCCAGAGCTTCAAATCTACTGATTATTTTTGACAGTTAATCAGGTACTTCAAAAGGCTAAGCAACAAAAATAATATTAATGAACAATAGCAAACTGTGCATAACCTTTAAAAAACACTGAATAACAATAATAAGAATGATCATTATAATTATCATTATTGGCAGTAGTAGTAGTAGTAGTATTGTTATTATTATTATTATTATAATTTTGTTATTTTAATATATGACATGCTATTAGAATATATTTTACATTTTCATTATTTAACTTTTTCTTTACAACAATAATTTGTGTAATTAGTATTAGTATTAGAATTAGTATTAGTATTAGAGAGGTGATGCCTTCTTTAAAAATAGCGTTTCTGATCTGATCTGTCATCTGACAGATTTGACCAATATTTAATGGTGCCTTTATCACACTCAGGAAGAAAACAATGTATAAGTGATGCTGGAATTTTGTGTTAAAATGCTTCAATTTGACTAATTTTACTAATTTACCCTATTTGCAAGCTTACGGAAATAAAAGTTTTATTTTTTAATCCAGGTACATGTAGCCCGTGTACATGATATGCGTAATGAATATGAATGCAAATGAATAAATACTGGATATCAGCATCAAATCACAAATCCCACATCGGTGCATCGCTACAATTAATCACTGACAATTCATCAAGAAGGTCCATTTTTAATTGATGCTTTTTTAAAAACCTTGACTTTAATTGACGTTTTGACAGACCAAAAGGTTCACAAACTGTGCCTCGCAACTGAAGACTGGAGGGGAAGACGAGGACTGAGGCTGGTTCTATCTGCGGATGCATGTAGACATCAAGCAGGAGACTGGCTCCCTCACAAATAGCTCTGTTTCTCATTACTCACTTTCAGAGTCCTGCACACAGTGCTTTGATCACACTCTCTTAATTACTCTACTTAGCCTCCACTGTGTAGTGCCACTTTCGCTGTGACAGTTCTACCTTTGGCAGTGTCTTCGTCACACACACACACACACACACACACACACACACACACACACACACAGACTTGTTTACAGCAGG